>NIJG01000468.1:58377-69353 GCA_002201625.1 Euglossa dilemma
CTTGGTAAATGGCACGATGAGATGATGAAAAGTATACTTGTCCTGTGAAAAAATAAAATACATTTTCCTCCTAAAATTGTAAACCATAATCCTTCAATTGGAAGAAAGGAATAAAGTAGCTAATAACTCTACTATTTTATGGAAGATGCATTATCTCTTATTATTCTTTATCATCAATTTTTAAATCCAATTATAAATTTTTAAAATAAACTAACTCGAAATATTTGTTATTTCGTTATAATTCGATTCAATTATACATGTGCATTTACTCTGTATTTCATGATTGGTCATCGCTAAATTTCGATTCACACATATAAACAAACATTTCCAAGCCGAAACTCCACCAGTCAAGAAATCAATAATCTAAGAATATTATATTTCATCTTCACGATTTATTTTCCAATCGTTTTCAATTTCAACAGAATATCGTCCGACGCAATATTTATAAAACAGAACTCCAGGAATCAAAGTATCAGTAGTTCAAGTATCGCAGTTGAATTTTCAAACGTCAACGGAATATCAGCCAATCGAATATTTTTAAAACCGAACTTCAGGAATCAAAATATCAATAATCCAAGCAGCTTCACGGTTGAATTTTCAAACGTCAGCAATTTCGCGTCATCAAATTAGTCCGATCAGTGAGACCGATAATAGATTGAAACCCGGGACTGAACTGAACCGGAACGAGCGAAACGAAGCTCGATATTTATTGTCAGTTTGAAGAGCGATGATTCATCAGTTTCTGCCGGGATGGGCGGAGAAAGGTGAAGCAGGAGCAGTGAACGAGGTATTAGGAAAAGACAAACGTGACATCTTGGGCGTATGGTGTGCTCTCGTAGATACGAAAGGTGAGAAGGTTGTCGGTGGGAAACAAAGAGAAAAATAGCTGAAGATTCGTCTGTGCGTTTCCTTTGTCCGTCGATGCCCGCCACGCGGCGTGCCGAAGTTTCTGGCACGTTGGAGGGGCTTGAATCCGACATGGCGATGGATCGATACAGCACCAAGGGGTAGTGTTATGGGGGTGGCTTGCTGGTAATACACGGGGGTTACTGCCATTGCCCGATGGTGGAGAGAATGTACGTGTATTCTACTCCACCCCGATGCTAGATCCAGAGGTAGCACCCTATTCGTCAATCCTCTTCCTTCGTTCCAAGGCCCTTTCTCTTTGTTCGAGTTCGTTAAACTTCCAGTCGGCCGGCAGAACCCTCCAGACTTCTCGCCCGTTTTCTCTTTTTCCCCGACATCTTCTTTTTCTACGCTCTCTCTCTTTCATCCTTCCTTCCATCCTCTCGTCCTTCGTAATTTTTGTCATCTTTAAACTCTCGCTCGCTTCCTGCTTCCTTCTCTTCGGCATTCGGGATACCTGCGCGCGAATATTCATTTTCTCCGCTGCTTTTCCCCGGGATTCGGTTACGTTTCGAATGGCGTTGAAAAAGCTCAGGGGTTTGCGAGCTTGGAGTGGTTAGCCAGAGGAGCGAAAGATGTTTGACCCCTTGGGCTACAGCCGAGAGTCTGACTCGGCGTGAGCTTCGCGTGTTAAAACGCACAGCGACGAAAGTTGTGCTTAACGTGTTTCAACAGGTAGGAACTGTGTACAAATTGTAGAAATTAGTATGCTTCCCGACTGTTGCGGATGTTAAAATCGCAGCTGGATAAAACTGAACATTTTTCGGCGTATTTCGGTAATTAAATCGCAGCCGAGAGGTTAATCAATGCGGGGGTTAATTTAGCCCTAGGGCTTTATTGATCGTTTCGACGTGAAATCGGTTCTGACTTAATTCCTGTGAATATTTCATTATGTTCCCACTGATTTTACGCAGATTCGAGTGATTTTCCATTAATTTTTCGATGTATCCTCTTTTCAAAAATTATATTTAGCTCTTTGCGGTCGTATGTCTGCTCTCAGATACTACAGCTGAAAACTATACTAATCTTGTATTATATTAATTTTTATATCAGTTTATACTTCCAATCAAAGAACATAAACTCCTAAGAAACCTTTTTACGAACCAATATTGTGCTTTTATTAATTAGAGGTAATGAAATCTAGTATAAACAAAAACAGTTTCTAAAGTTAAAAAAATGAATTAATAGATATTGTGTTTCCTTCATAATCCTGCATCCTATGCACTACTATTCGGTCAACGAAAATTAATTCCGACCAGCATGACACTTATGTATAAATTTAATACGACCGCGAAAGGATAAAGCATGTTGCAAAAGGAGTCGAAGAGTAGAAATAGTTTCACTCTCGATCCCACGGTCAATTATACGACATGAAATTGACTTTTATTGTTTGGAAATTTCGTTATCTCGCGTGAGTATTGAATACTGAGTCCTGAGTATTTTTGCGTCAAATATAAGCATGGGAATATGGTTAAAAGCACATTCGTTCAATGTCGTCGACACAAAATTATTGCTAATGTCGATAAAATTACATCGAAAATACGAATCTAACGCTAATCTTCCTTGTCAAAATAAGTATTTAATAGGCTTCGTGTTTCTGTGCGAAATTCACACAAGTGAATTATAGATCGACATCTTCAAATGTTTCTACAGTACCTCGTATTCTGTAGCATGCATATCTAACTCGTTTTCATAATTCTGACGTTACGTACGTGTGATAAATAGACTGAAGTTTTTAAATAACTTCGTAAAATGTAATCCACGAGATTGAAGTCAGGTGATTATGATAACTTTAACGCTAGATCTATCAAAGAGGATAAAATAAATTGTTCCAGACTTCCTGCCTTTGCAGCTGCTGAAAATATGCACCTGCCTGCAGCAATGCTAATTTTAACTTTTATTCTAATAGAATCGTAATCGTGTAGACTTTTCCATTTGCATTATACCACTTTAATTAATATCAATTATGTATGCCAGAGATTCTCATCCTGTGGTATTCATACTACTGACGGGATGTTCAATATTATGAGGTGGCAAGCGAGGTGAGCCAAGTTTGAAAATTACGTTTTGTATATTATGCTAGAATTAATATGTGCTATCCAGAAAGTAATACATATTAATATATGTAATTATTAATACACATATTAATAATACATACTATTTTTAATTACACATGCCCTTTTTAATCATACATATTATTACACACATTAGTTAATATCCACTGGTGAGGTTTAACATTAAGTATACGTGTTAGTACAAATTGCACTTACAGCAGTTCTGGTATTGAACTTATACACTTTCGAATCAGTTCGATTATTTACATACAATATGTTTACATTCAATGAAAAATTCGGCAATACTAAAGCTCAATTGTACGTCAAAAGACTGAATGTAGATTCTATAACAGTTAAATATTTTTTATTCCTCTTTGTGAAGAGTATAAACCCCGAAAACTTCAAATTTCTTTTTTTAATATTCGGTGTAGTTTCTATCGAGGATAAATATTTGAATCTGATAGAAAAGTCCTCGAATCACCGTTAAATTGATAAAGGAATATTTCAATACTTTTAAAAACGATTTCAGAGTACCTGAAAATTAAACGTTTTTAATAGTTATTCATTTTAATACGTAATTGTAAGGTGTAACTAAATATTTACTATGATACAATGAAAAAAAGTAACTAAACCTAATTCTATTAGGTTGATCGAAAAGTCATTTCGTTTTTTTCCAACAGAAGGCCTAATTGTATTTTTTCACAGCCAACTTTACACTTCAGCCGTATAAAGAAAAAAACAAAAAAAAAACGAAATGACTTTGCGAACAACCCAATATTTTTGGGTGAACAAAATAAAAATTAATTTTGTTGGAAACAGCCACAATGCAAAATAAAATGGTAACACTCGCATATCTCGCATATCTCGCATAAATCTAAAAAATCACTGAAAATCATAGTATGTGCTATCATTTTATCTGCGATTTGTACATAGAACACGCTCGTTTTTGTTTCCCTTCATTTTCTCGTAAAAATGCGTTTTTTTAATTTTCAAGGTCATCTAGAGATTAGGGTATCACGCATGAATGAATTCGTTTCATTACCAGCTATGATATTATATTACCGAAAATATGCAGTTCTATTTAAAAAATTGTTAGCAACCTTGAAATTTCGACTTAAATGACCTTGAAAAAAATGTTATCCTACTGTTATATTCTTTCCATTAAACTGTACAACCTTTTTCTTATACATTTTTCCATATCGTTATAAATAACAAAGATGTTACCCATGTGTGCAAAATAAACAGAACACCCTGTATTTGTTTTGGAAAATAGGAAAAATAAAATATCTGAAACAGATGTTTTAATCCCTTTGATCATTCTACTGTTAACACTGAGCTCCTTTGCGAAGTCTAATTATTCGACTCGTATAGGTACTCTTTAATTAAATGGAGTATAAATTATCGTATTCTCTGAATTTAATTTGAATTTACTTTGAATTTAATTTGAATTTAATTTGTTATATTTTGTTTCAATTAATGCATCGTTTAATGCCGGCCTGTTTTGAAACAGAATACGAGTAGTACTACGTGGTGTTATGTTTATCAGGCTGTCTGACTAGATTAAGCAGCTTACTACTTGAATAGCTGTCCTAATGCACACTATACGTATAATTACTCGTTTCTCAGCTCTATCTTTGCCGTTTACAATCTCGTACTTGCACCTCTGTCGCTTTTGTCGCGGATTGTAATAAAGTAAGCGAGAATATTAATCGTCGTGTGTTTACATAAAAATAAAAACAACTGCATTATGTAACCAGAGACAACTTGAATATTTTTTAAATCCTCTCTTCCACTTCAACAGACTGTTCCCTGATCATTTGCATTTCAATGCAGGTACAGTCAGACACAAAATTATTCGCTTAGTCTAGAATGTGATAATAAAAAATGAAATAACTGGACGGTAAAGTACATTCTGAAATCTTTTAATTTGGATGTACACAATTCACAAGGCAATATGACAAAGTCTTCTTTAAAAAGTTGAATAATAGTTCATAATTATAGAAAAACGAGTTGAAGTTAAAAAAAGAGTTCTTTACTCTTTTTTCGTGTCAAAAAATTATTTATGCGTGTAACGAATGATTTTCGAAATTTAAAGTAAATTAAATATTACACTGTTCAACACTCTAATCTGTAATATTCAACAACTGATTTTTAGAACTTACTTTCACGGTCATGAATCCACAATCGAAATTGCTCTATCATCCTCGGCTTTAAAAAAATATTAGATTTTCAGAGAAGGTACGATTTTTTGTTACTATGAAGTTTTAAATAAAAAGTAAAACCGTTACAAACTTTATTATTGTCTTCCAAGTTAAGCGACAGTATCCTGAATTATAATTGTTTGTACTTTTAGAAAATTATAATTACTCATTGAACTTTAAAAATAATCCTCCAGTCGGTACCTTTTACGCAATATTCTCGCATTTTTACAAAAGGTTCTTCATCTGATATGAATTTGCAAATCAGTAGCGTGTTCTGTAGACTTTTCCGAGGAAGAAACCACCAAGAAGCAATATTAGGATGACCTTCAATCTTGACAGGATGGTAAAGTATACATCGGGAACTTATAAGCGGAATCTTGCGCACATTGTTCGGGCATCTAGCTTCATCAGGGCCGTAGTCACTCGTAATCGACACTAAAATCATAGCAAAGTATGTCTTATTTTTCATGTATATGACATGTATATATTGTCATGCACTCCTTTATACCAATCGCAAAATTATAAGAAATTTCTCTAAATTACTTGCAATTTGAAACAGTTTCATTATTCGATATAGAATAAACGTTAAAGAATAAATTAATTCTTATTAATCTCCTATACTAATCTACACTTTAATAAGGGTAATCGAGTGATTTGAGACACTCTGTGTAAAATTTTAAACAAGTTGAAATATAAGACGTTCCTTCAATAAATAAATAATTAAATATGTTTATATGATTGTCTTTAGATATATAAATTCATAGATGGAGAAAACAGTTAAATGAATTCTTTTGCAAATTTTTACAATTATTATAAAATATTTACGTTATAATTGATGTTTAAATAATTCTCCATTGCATTTTAAACACTTATTTTTCCTCATATTATATTTTTCATCACAATAAATAATTTGTTAAATAATTTTCTCTGTAATAACTTTAATATTTCTAACAAACGTTTTTTTAATGATTTGAATATTATTAATTTGAATTTATTTTGCCTTTAATGCATCTATACTTTCCAAATTTGTTAATGTATAAAAGTGCATTATACGAATATGACTATAGTAGTAACTATTATAGCATCTAGCAGATGGCTTTTAAATTTGATTATAAATGCCAAATTTATTATTTGATAATAAATACTCAAATCTTTATAGTTCTCCAACATTCTATTAGGATAATTCTAATTATTACTAATCATGCATTTACTTACAAAAAATTAAGAAACGCTGGAATAGTTAGCAAATATTGGTCTTCTTTATTTTCTAGAATACATAGATTAAAATAAGAAATGGACCTTATATAAGATATTCAAAAATTATTTATTGATACACAAGATATTATCTCTTTATCCTATTTTAAATATTAATCTATGTTTCTGTAAAGTCAAGGAAGGTAAAAAAATTATTTATACATAAATTATTATTTTGTTTGATAATGTTTGATGAAATCTATAATAACACTTAATAATATTATAAATAAATTAGATCGAAAAATAAATATATTACGACATACTTGAAGTATAAATTTATTATTCGCAAGTACAAGGAATTATATTACGATGCCTGGGGTATATTTATTTATTTATACTCAGTATTGGGCAGGTTGATATTGACAATATTTCCTGAATTTATTGTTAGTTCTAAATCTTTGTGAGGATATTGAAGTGGGCGAAAATCCGATGCTTATCCGAGTATCGAATATTGTAATGTTTCCATAAGTGGTAGCAATTTCAGAACAGAATTCGATACTCAATTTTCAAAAGAGATCAAGTTTCTCGAGTTTACTCGACTTTCAACTCGAGCACTCGCTTTCATGTCTTTGACATCGCCCATTCAACGATACAAAATTGAATGTAGTATGTACAAAGTAAAGAATCATTCTCTGAAGTAGTACTCCTCGCTAATTACCTATTATACGATATGTACAGATGTGTACATTAGAAAATTTCTGGGCCTCCGTTAAGACAAACCAATCATGCTCAATATATATATTTTTCTATGTATTCATTGTACTTATTCTCGTTTTTATGGAATATATTATCAAGAGATTTGATATTAAACAATTTTGCCACGAAAGTGTATTTTACTGCTAAAAATCAAACCAAACACAATAGATATCACATAATATTTATATTAAAAAAAAATCACGTTCATCTTTTAAAATTTTCTGACCATTATAAAATATTCCCCTTGAAACTGGCTAAGTTTCATTTAAAACATTTTTTGAAACGAACTATAATTCAGAAAATAATTGAATGCAGAACTTCAAATGGGACACCTTATATATGTATACAGTGTCTTTGAAAAATACATGCTTTGCTATTTGCTAAGAACACTATGTATAAATTTGTGCATGGACGAGTTTTTATTTACAATAGTTTACATTAACCACAAGGGAAATATGTTAAACACGTTAAATCGAAACGATAATGTTAGTTAGGCGAAAATCCCCATTTATATGGATGAAAATTAAAAATAATTCAACGATTTATACAATATTTACAGTACTTCCATCGGAGATATAGGTGGCACAAGAGAGTTCAATGATAAATCCTTTTAAAATTACATATCACACAACATTAAAGTTCTAAATTTTTTAATGAATCATGTTCTCAAATATTTTCACTCCTTCTTTTTTGTGTCCCGACGGTAACGCTTACTTTTAATAAACATGTTATACGTACTAACATATCGTTGAATTATTTTTTAACTTTACCGTTGTAACTTTGAGACTTTGCTGTGCTCTATACAACATTATTGTCTCGAATACTGTACGTCAATATTTGATAATATTATATTAGTATAAGATTTAACAATAATAAACTATTTATATTTATTAATCGTATATTTACCGTGGCACTCCTTTGTCAAACGTATGTATTTGCCACGTATAACGAAACGTCCTATACCCATGAATTTATGAATATATAATAATAATAATGTAACCTTTGTGTCATTTGTTGACTTCAATACATATAAATCTATTCTATTATACAGAATTTATTATAATATATGCGAAAAAAAATCGAATATGATTCGAAGCTAAGAACACACTCAAGCGCCGATAAATTTTGAGAATTGCGAAAAGATTTTCAAATCTTGATAGCTTTGGGAGTCTTGGGACTCCAGAGTCAACTCAAATATAACCTCTTCTTTCCTACGTCTGAGTCGACTTTAGGATCGGAGGACTCCCAAAGCTATCAAGGTCTTCAAGAATTTCGAAACATCCAAGGTTTCCAAGAGCTTTAAAACCTGAAATCTTATTCGAAACGATACAAACGGTTTCGAAACAGAGAATAAAGTCATCCGTGACAAGTTATTTCAATTATCGGCTTAACCAGGCTCTATTATCCTTCGTGATCAGTTTTATACCTGCATGCTGAGCGTTTCATGCTAAATGCAGCAAGCCACGGAATGATTAGAGCGCTTATCTGATTACGAGCAGGAATTAACTGCGTTTAGGGTTCATACGTTCTCACAATTTCTCGACGTCATTACTTTTACTCCTGTCGTACCGTGAAGTTCTATTGTTCCTCCAGGTGACTAACAAAGAAGAGAACCGACGTTCTGGTACACTTACCTCAAAGTGCGCTCTAACAATAGAACAAACTCGAAACGATAAAAGAGGAGGTGCAAGTGAGCGAGACTTCGAGGAAGGTGCTCGGCACCGTAACGATGATTATTTTTTATAGCTCCACGACTGTGAAACCAGAAGGTCGTGCCGCGTTCGAGCAGAATAAACTTTACTTCGGCTTTATTCATCCGCGTTGTTGCCCTCTCTGCTCTTGTGTTTTGCAAATCCCTTGGCGAGATCAACTTCCTTATCGTCTGACCTCTTTATGCTAATATCTTTTAACAGATTTTATTACACCATGCAGCCGATACGAAGAATACACTCGTTATTCCTTACGACTATCGATTTTTCGTATATAATATCGAAGTTGATCAAATGTTTTTTTTATATTTTTCATAAGTATTACGGACACCGTAGATAATGCGAAGGTTAAATAAGTGAAGGGATAATCGTGGATAGAGGAAGAGAAGTCCAATATACGTCGCGCAGGAAGTTTATTGGTGTAAAGGGGCCTGATCGAAAGACACGTCGTCTTTTTGGAAGTGGTCTCTCTCCTTATCTCAACGCCGTCTTCCTTTGGAAAGCATGGGAAATTACGAGCGCGTCGATGGATGCGTTCCTACATAAGTCTATCACTCGATGGCCAATTATGCTTCACTTTCTTCTTATACTTTCTTTTTTTCTTTTCTTTCTACCACTTTCGTCTCTCGTATCAAACTGCCTCCTGTTCCCTTCTCGAGCTGCCCTTTTAAAGATGGTCCTCCTTTGTCTATTCCGCCAAAACGAAGCGGATCTACGTGCTCCTGACTCATGCCGCCTTATCGATAACCGAAGCTCGCTTACTCTTGCAATAACGGATTTTTAAGAGGTCTTTCAGACAACGGCACGTAACATCGACAATTTTCCATCTTTCTCAACGAAAAATGCAACACGTGCAATCGAAGACTGTACAAATAAACCCTGTTTATTTCAAAACGCCCAAATAAACCCATTTCAAAACGCAAAATCTTAAGTGTTCCTTGCAACAATTTTTCAACCATATTGAAAAAATCAAGCAAGATATTGAAAGGTTTACGGACGTTTTTGAATACCTATCTTTATGGAGAACCGTCAGATTTACGAGTACAGAAAGCTACGTATTTTCTTAAAAAATAAGACCATGAGTTTAATTTAAAAACAATTACGATATTAACAAATTTAATATAAGTTGATTAAATCTATTAATATTGTATAACTGATGCAACTCACCCGTCAAATTGACGGGTCCCGTAAATCTAGTGTTAAATACAAGTTAAAAATTTATGATATAAATGATATATAATATTTCAATATTACAAGATGATATTATAGCTATTATCATTAGTCACGACATACAACATCATCGTTTCATGTCTTCTCTTGTCACTTATTTATAATAAATTTTTCAATTATATTTTGTTACATTTTTTCTGAAATTCGTGCACCTTAATTCATGTGCCTAATTCATCCACCGAGACCAGTCGTGGTTGGTTTAACGTTAAGCGTTGTGTTAAATGTGCTTAATGTATGTGGTATAGTAATCTCCATAGGAGATATAGAAAATTACAATTTTAAATGAACTTCGTTGGCATTATAAAGATAGGGCGATGGCTATTGTATACGTGTGCAGTATTTCTTTCGAATTAAACCCTGCTTAATGTTACTTATTTATTTGGATCTCTTTATCTTCTCTTCAATTTTTCTCTCTTTCCTTGTTTTTCCTTCCCTTTCAAAATAGGTATAAATATTTTTTACCCTTCCAGGCCTCCGGTTTGTTTTTCCTACCTTTTTACTCCATTCGAAGTTTGTACAGACGTTATTTACACGTTGGTTTCAGCTTATATTCGAAGGTTCAGGAAATTCTGTATTCTCATATGAAGTTACTAGTTGTTATTGGAATCTTGTGCGAGTAAATTTGTCGAATTTGGAAACGCAAATTTAATTACACGTTTTGAATATGAATTTGTCTTTTGTGAGGTAATTTTTGTGCTTTTGTATTGTTATAATATAATATAAAAGTAATTTGCTATTATTAAAAAGCAAATAATTGTTTAATAAATATGAATTAAAACTTTAAACGATACTTTTAATATTTTTATATTTTTTGGATTTTTAAATTTGAAAAAAGATTTTGTTTAGTAATTATTTCTATATCATTTTATCTCGATTATATAAATAAATTTCTGAATATACAATTTTAATTTTCAAATATAACTTTT
>NIJG01000469.1:5299-18471 GCA_002201625.1 Euglossa dilemma
AATAGACACCGTAATTCACACTTTGAAAGTTAGCGTAGAGCGTCAAACCGTTTGAGAACGTTACCAATTGCCAATATAGTCATACGTCTTACCGAAAGCATTACCGCTCGAGAATCTAACCTACTGTACCGAGAGTATATCGTCGTGTTCAAATGAACAAGTGAGCATAAATTTTGGTGAAGAGCACCTTAATTTCGTGCATGAATTGGATTACCGAGTGTCAAACCGTTCAGGAGCGATGCCACCTTCTGTGAGAGCTGAACGGCTAAGTCAATAGCCTCAGCTCCCCTGTGGTTCCGAGATTCAAATACAGCATTCCAGGAGTAAATCGGGCGCACAGTATTGGTAATGGACACCATAATTCGCGGTTTGAATATTAAAGTAGCGCGACAACCTGTTTTAGGTCGTGGCCAAATGATATATTGTCAAACGCTTACCGATCGCGTTAAATTCCGAGAACCTCACCCGCTTCATAGAGAATATAACTTTATGATGAGAGAGAGAAGCCATTATTCAATTCAGTGACACGCACCTTGACTTCATGCATGAATTACAAGATGGAGGGCCAAACCGTTTAAGAACGTTACCATCCTCTTTGACAGTAGAAGGAATAAGTCAATAGCTTCACCTATGCCGTGATACGGTGGAACAAACCAAGTATTCCTGAAGTAAATCCACTTAACAGTGAATTGCCAACATCAACCATCAAACATCAACCAATTCGCGGAGCTAATATTAAAATGGAGAGTTACACCGTGTGCGAACGTTACGAATTGCTATAGAGTCAAGCATTTAAGTGAATACCTTACCGTTCGAGAAGCTAACCCGCAGTATCGAGAGTATAACCACGTGTTTCGGGACTCATATTAGTATACAATTTCGTTACGGCACCTTATGTTCGTGTACGACTTAGAATATCGAGAGTCAAACCGCTTGAGAACGTTCCAACCTTCTGTGAGAGGAGAACGGCTAAGTCAATAGATTCACCTGTCCTGCGATTTTGAGGGTCAAATCAGGTATTCCGGTAGTAAATCCGCTGAACAGTATTGGTAATAGACATCTTAACACACGGTTTGAATATTAAAATAGAGGGACAAACCGTTCGAGAACGTTACCATCTTCCTTGAGATTCGAACGGATAAGTTAAAAGCTTCACCTATCCTGCGATTCCGAGAGCCAAGCCAAGTATTCCGGGAATAAATCCGCGAAGAGTGTTGGCCCTACACACCTTAATACACGGATTGAATATTAAAGTAGAGAGTCTAACCGTATGAGATCGTCACCAATTGGTATGAAGGCATTGTTCATCCCGATTACCTTACTTTTCGGCAAATTAACCCGCTGTATCGAGAGCATAACTTCGTGTTCAGAGAAAGAAGTTAGTATTCATTATAACGACGGGCACCTTATCTTCATGTATAAATGAGATGATGGAGGGTACAACCGTACGGGATCGTTATCACCTTCTTTGAGCGTCGAACTGCTAAGTCAAATGCTTCACGTACCCTGTGATTCCGAAAGTCAAACGGGGTATCTCGGATGTAAATGCGCTGTAAAACGTTGGCAATAGAAGCCCTAATTTGCGGATTAAACTGTTGAAATAGTACGTCACACCGTGTGAGAGCGTTACCAATTGCTATAAAGTCAAATATTTTACGGAAAACGTTACCCTCCGTAAAACAAAGCCACTGTATCGACACTATATCTTCGTGTTCAGAGAAATACATTAAATTACATTTTAGAGATAGGCACCATAGTTGCATGCATGAAATACAAGATCGAGTGTCAAACGGTTCCAGAACGTTACCACGATGTATGAGAGAAGCACATCTGAATCATTTGCACCACCTACCTGATATTCCGAGAGTCACACCGGGGATTCCGGGAGCAAATACGCAGAACAGTATTCGCAATAGGCACCTTAATTCATGGATAGCATATTAAAGCAGTGCATCAAACCGGTGTGGAGCTTTACCTATTCCTATAGACTCAAACATTTTACAGAACACCTTACCTTCCTAAAACGTACTCCGCTGTATCGAGTGTATAACTTCTTGCTCAGAGAAGAAAGTTAGTATTAATTATAGTGACAGGCACCATAATTTAATGTATTATTTAGCAGATCAAGAGTCAAACCATCCGAGAACGTTACAACTTTCCTTGAGAGACGAACGCCTAAGTCCATAGCTTGACCTATTCCAATATTCTAAGAGTCAAACCATGTATTCCCGGAGTAAATGCTACTAATTTGCGACCTTGAAAACTGAGCAAGGCACTTGCTGCAGCGCGTTGGGTTTCTCGGTAGGTATGGCCTTCGGTATAAAGTTTGACGGCGTACGAATAGGTAACGTTCTACAAAGATGTGACTTTAATAATCGAACCGTGAATTAATGTGTCTGTCGCCAATACCCTTCAGCAGATTTAATCCCCGAATGCCTGGTTTTAATTTCGGAATCACAGGATATGTGAAGCTTTTGACTTAGCCTTTCGTCTCTCACATATTGTGGCAACGTTCTCGAACGGTTTGGCCCTCGATCTTTTAATTCATACACGAAGTTAACGTGCCTGTCACTGAAATGAATACTAATTTATTTCTCTGAACACGAGCTTATATTCTCGATGAAGCGGGTGAGGTTCGCGAAAGTTATCGCCTTCGGTAAAACGTTTGACTTTATGCAATTGGTAATGTTCTGTAACGGTTTGACGCCCTATTTAAAAATGCAAGCTGAAAATTAAGGTGTCTATAGTCCATGCTGTCGGAGTACCTGGTTTGACTCTCGGAATCACAGGATAGATGTAGCTATTGACATAGCCATCGACGACTGCGTCAAACAGGGTGGTAACGTTCTCCAAGGGTTCGACGATCGATATTCTAATTCATACATGTATTTAAGGTGCCGTCAATAAACTGTATACCAATATGTTTGTATAAACACGAAGTTATACTCTCAGTTTGGCGGATTAGCGTCTCGGACGGCAAGGTTTTGGATAAGTCGTTTGCCTCTATAGCAACTAGGAACCTTCTCAAACTGCGTAACGCTCTATTTTAATATTCGAACCGTGGAGTATGGTGTCTTTGCCAATACTGCACTGCTGATTTAGTCCGGGAACGTCTGGTTTGACACTCGGAATCGCTGGATCGGTGAAGCGATTGACTTAGCCGGACGTCACTCACAGAAGGTGGTAACTTTCTTGAACGGTTTAACACTCAGTCCTCTAATTCATACATGAAATTATGGCTCCCGTCACTGAAATGAATACTAATTTCGTTCGCAGAACATGAAGTTATACTCTGGAAATGACAGGTTCTCCGAAGGTAAGGCTGCCGGTAAAATGAATGACCTTATACCAATTGCCAATGCCATGAAACGGTGTGAAGGTATACTTTAATATTCAAACCCTGAATCAAGGTGTCTGTTGCCAATACTCTTCAGCGGATTTATTCCAGTGATTCCTGCTATTACAGTCGGAGACACTAGATATCTGAAACCATTGACTTAGCCGATCTTACCTTATTGAAGGTAGTAGCGGTCACGTACGGTGTGTCCGTCGATCTTCTAATACATAATTGAAATTAATATGGCTGTCGCTAAAACGTATACTAGTTGGTCCCACTGAACACGAATTTATACTCTCGCTACAGCAGGTGTTGTTTCACGGAAGGAATGATCTTCTGTATAAGCTTCGACTGCACAGCAAGTGATAATGTTTCCGACGCGTTTGAATCTCGACATCATTATTCGTACCGTGATTTAAGAAGTCCATTGGTAATACTGCACAATGGACTGACTCCCGGAATGCCTGTTTTGGCACACGAAATAACAAGATATGTGACACTATTGACATAGCGGTTCGGTTCTGAAGGAAGATGGCATCGTTCTCGGACGGGTTGACTCCGTTCTTTCCTATGTATAGATGCAATTATGTTGTCCGTCTGCTAAAATATCTACTAATTTGTTTTGTGGAACACTAAGGTAGACAATCGCTAGTTTGGTGTTTGCCATAGGAAGATAAGAAGGTCGATAAAACGTTTGGCACTATACGAGTTGGTATCGTTCTCGAACAGCTTGACGCTCAACCTTAATATTCATACAGTGAATCAAGTTGTCTATTGGGAATACTGTATGGAGCATTTACTACCTGAATACTTGTTTGGACTATCTGATTCCAAGGATTGGACACTGCGATTGTCAAACAGATGGTAACGTTCTCGAGCGGTTTGACATACTATCTTCTTACTGCTACACGTAATTAGGGATCCGGGCACTAAAATATATACTACTTTGATTCTCTAAACTCGAAGTTATACTCTCGATAGAGCGGGTTAGATTCTCGGCGCGTAAGGTCTTCGGTAGAGCGCTTGACTTTATACGAATTTGTAACGATCCCAATCCGTTTGACGCTTCACTGCAGTATTCATACCCTGAACGAAGGTGTCCATTGTTAATACTGCACTGTGGATTGACATCCGGTATACCTGGCCTGGCCCTTGGGACCGCATGGTAGTTGTACCTACTGACTAAGCCGCTAGACACTCAAAGACGGTGATAACGTTCTCGAATGGATTGACACTCGATCTTCCAATTCGTACAAGAAATTAATGTTCCCGTCATTAAAATGTATACTAATTTGTATCTCCGAACACGGAGTTATACCCTCTATACAGCGGAATAGGTTCGCGGCAAGTATGGTATCCGGTAAGAAGTTTGGCGTCATACCTATTGGTAAAGTTCTCCTACGGTTTGTCTTTCCACTTTAATATTCATACCGTGAATTAAGGTGTCCATTGCCAATAGTGCACAGTTTAGTGACTCTCGGAATTCCTGGTTTGTCGTTCGGAATCACAAGACAAGTGAAAGTACTGACTTATCCGTTCGACTTTCAAAGTAGTCGGTAGCGTTCTCGAACAGTTTGATCCTCCATATTCTAATTCATAGATAAGATAAAGGTGGCCGTCACTCAAATGAATACTAATTTCGTTCTCTGAACACAAAGTTATACTCTCGATACAGAGGGATCGTTTTTCGGAGGGTACGGCCACCAGTAATGCGTATGAATTTATATCAATTGGTTACGCTCTCAAACGGTTTGGCTCTCTATTTTAATATTTAAACCGAGTGTTAAGGTGTCTGTTGCCATCACTGTTTAGCGGATTTATTCCCGGAATACCTGCTTTGCCCTTCGGCATCACAGGATGGGAGAAGCTATAGTCTTAGCCGCTCGACACTCAAAGATGGTAGTTACGTTCTCACGCCGTTTTACCTTCGATCTTGTAATTCATACATNTAGGAGTAAATCCGATGAGGAGTATTGGTAATTCACACCATATTTCACGGTACCAAAATTAATGTAGGGAGTCAAACCCTCGGAGAACTATACCATTTCGTATAGAGCCATTCCTTTTTCGAATATTTTACCTTCTGAGATCCAATCCTTCTGTAGCAAGCATCCTGCTTCATTTTAACGGAAACAAATTAGTAGACATTTTAGCGGACCGACAATAAATCTTCGTGTATAAATATCAACATCGAGAGTCAAAGCGTCCGAGAACGTTTCCACCTTCTTTGACATTCGTGGGACCAATCCAATTGCTTCACCTATCTAGTGACTCCGAAAGTCAAACGATGTGTTCCGGGACTAAATACGCCCAACAGTTTGGCAATACACACCTTATGTCTCGGTTTGAATATTAAAATAGTTCGCCATACAGTTGTGAACGTTACCAATTGCAATAAGGTCAAACGTCTTACAGACGACCCTACCATCCGCAAACTTCACACGCATCATCGAGGCTATAACTCCGTCCTCAGAGATTTAAATTAGTATTCGTTTCAGCAACCGGGACCAAAAGTTCATGTATGCATTAGAAGATCGGGGGTCATACCGTTCTTGAACGTTGCTACCTTCTGTGAGAGACGGACGGCTACATCAGTAGCTTCACCTATCCCGTGATGCCGAGAGTCAAACCTGGCATTCGGGGAGTAAATCCGCTGAGCAGTATTGGCAATAGAATCATTAATTCACAGTCTGAATATTAAAGCAGACAGTCAAACCGTTGTAGCACATTACCTATTGGTACAATGTCAAACTTTTTACCGGATACCTTGCCTACCAAGAAACACACCAGCTGTATCGAGAGTATAACTTCGTGTTTCATACAAATAACTATACATTTTAGTCTGGGGCAACACAATATTATGTATGTATGAGAAGATCGAGCGTCAAACTGTTGGAGAACGTTGCCTATTGGTAGATAGTTGATCGCTTCACTGAAGGCCTTAACCTCCGAAAACCTCGTCCGCTACATCGACAGTATACAAGAGTTTTCAGCGGAACGATTAGCATACATTTTAGTTTTAATTTCATGCATGAATTACTAGATGGACTGCGAACCGCTCGACAACGTCTCCATCCTCCTTGCAAGTCGATCGGCTGAGTCAATAGCTTCACATATCCTGTGGTTCCGNGCATCGTTCTCGGACGGGTTGACTCCGTTCTTTCCTATGTATAGATGCAATTATGTTGTCCGTCTGCTAAAATATCTACTAATTTGTTTTGTGGAACACTAAGGTAGACAATCGCTAGTTTGGTGTTTGCCATAGGAAGATAAGAAGGTCGATAAAACGTTTGGCACTATACGAGTTGGTATCGTTCTCGAACAGCTTGACGCTCAACCTTAATATTCATACAGTGAATCAAGTTGTCTATTGGGAATACTGTATGGAGCATTTACTACCTGAATACTTGTTTGGACTATCTGATTCCAAGGATTGGACACTGCGATTGTCAAACAGATGGTAACGTTCTCGAGCGGTTTGACATACTATCTTCTTACTGCTACACGTAATTAGGGATCCGGGCACTAAAATATATACTACTTTGATTCTCTAAACTCGAAGTTATACTCTCGATAGAGCGGGTTAGATTCTCGGCGCGTAAGGTCTTCGGTAGAGCGCTTGACTTTATACGAATTTGTAACGATCCCAATCCGTTTGACGCTTCACTGCAGTATTCATACCCTGAACGAAGGTGTCCATTGTTAATACTGCACTGTGGATTGACATCCGGTATACCTGGCCTGGCCCTTGGGACCGCATGGTAGTTGTACCTACTGACTAAGCCGCTAGACACTCAAAGACGGTGATAACGTTCTCGAATGGATTGACACTCGATCTTCCAATTCGTACAAGAAATTAATGTTCCCGTCATTAAAATGTATACTAATTTGTATCTCCGAACACGGAGTTATACCCTCTATACAGCGGAATAGGTTCGCGGCAAGTATGGTATCCGGTAAGAAGTTTGGCGTCATACCTATTGGTAAAGTTCTCCTACGGTTTGTCTTTCCACTTTAATATTCATACCGTGAATTAAGGTGTCCATTGCCAATAGTGCACAGTTTAGTGACTCTCGGAATTCCTGGTTTGTCGTTCGGAATCACAAGACAAGTGAAAGTACTGACTTATCCGTTCGACTTTCAAAGTAGTCGGTAGCGTTCTCGAACAGTTTGATCCTCCATATTCTAATTCATAGATAAGATAAAGGTGGCCGTCACTCAAATGAATACTAATTTCGTTCTCTGAACACAAAGTTATACTCTCGATACAGAGGGATCGTTTTTCGGAGGGTACGGCCACCAGTAATGCGTATGAATTTATATCAATTGGTTACGCTCTCAAACGGTTTGGCTCTCTATTTTAATATTTAAACCGAGTGTTAAGGTGTCTGTTGCCATCACTGTTTAGCGGATTTATTCCCGGAATACCTGCTTTGCCCTTCGGCATCACAGGATGGGAGAAGCTATAGTCTTAGCCGCTCGACACTCAAAGATGGTAGTTACGTTCTCACGCCGTTTTACCTTCGATCTTGTAATTCATACATGAAATTAAGGTGCCGTCACTAAAATGTATTCTAATGTGTTTCTCAATACACGGTGTTATACTCCAGATACGGCGGGTTAGTTTCCCGCAGGGTTAGGTCTTCGGTAAAGCGTTTCACCTTATAGGAATTGGTAACGTCTTCAAACGGTGTGATGCTCTATTTTAATATTCAAACCGTGGAGTAAGGTGTCTGTTGCCAATGCTGTTCAGCGGATTTACTCCTGGAATACCAGGCTTGACTGTCAGAATCACAAATGTAGTTGAGGCCATTGAGGCAGCCGTTCGTCTCTCACAAATGTGGTAAAGTTCTCCAACGGTTTGTCGATCGATATTCTAATTCATATATGAATTTATGGTGCCACCATTAATGTGAATACCAATGTGTTTCGATAAACACGAAGTTGTAATCTCGATCTGGCTGGATTGCATCTCGGACAGCATGGCATTCGATAAATCGTTTGCGTTTATAGCAACTGGGAACGTTCTCAATCTGTGTACCGCTCTATTTTAATATTCGAAACGTTAGTTATGGTGTCAAAAAGCTAATACTGTTCAGCTGATTATCTCCAGGTATGCCTGGTTTGACTCTCGAAATATCTGGTTAGTTGAAGCTATTCTTAGCCGTTCGCCTCTCACAAAAGGTGGCAACGTTCTCGAGCGTCTTGACACTGAATCTTATAATTCATACATGAAGTTATGGTGTCCGACACTGAAGTGAAAAATAATTTATTTCTCTGAACACGATTTCATACTCACGATTCGGCGGGTTATGCTTCCAAGGGCAAGACCACATGTAAAATGCTTGACTATATAACAGTTGGTAAGGTTCACAAACGGTTTGACGCACAATTTTAATATTCAAACCGTGACTCATGGTGCCTATTGCCAATACTGTGCAGCGGATTTATTCCTGGAATACCTGGTTTGAGTCTCGGAAACACAGAATAGGTGTAGCTATTGGCATAGGCGTTCGAAGCTCATAAAAGTTGGTATCTGCCTCGAAAGGCTTGGCCACCGATCTTTTAGTTCAGACATGGAGTTAAGCTGCCCGTCACTGAAATGAATACTAATCTGTTTTCTCTCAACACGAAGCTAGACACTACCTTCAACCGGTTATGTTCTTGGAAGGTATGGTAATCTGTAAAAAGAATGACTTTTTACAAATTTGTAATGGTCATCGACGGATTGACTCCCTAGTTCAACACTCATACCGTAGATTATGTTGTCTTTTGCCAATGCTGTTCAGCGGACGTACTCCTTGAATTCTAGGCTTGACTCGCAGAATCACTGAATAGGTGAAGCAGTTGATTCTGCAGTTCAATACGCACAGAAGGTGGAAGCGATCTCGAGATGTGTGATTTCCGATCTTCTTACACATACATTAATTTAGTGTGCCCGTCACTAATATGAATGAAGATTTGTTTCTCTGAACGCGAAGTCATAACCACGCTACAGCGGCTTATGTTCTCTGAGGGTTTTGTATCCTGAAAAGAGTGTAACGTGATGCCAATTGGTAATGTTCTCAAACCGTTTCTCGCTGTACTGTAATATTCAGACTTGGAAATAATGTGTCAATTGTCAATTCAGATCAGAGGATTTACTCCCGATATACCTGGTTCGTCTATCGGAGCCCGGTAATCCTGGAGCAAATCCGTTGAACGGAATTGGCAATGGACACATTAATTGACGGTATGAATATTAACCGTTTCGCTTCGAGCGCCGCTTATAAGCGACGCGCACAGTACGATCTGTGGGTAGGAGCGCCGCCTATAAGCCATTCCAACGATTCATACAAAAGGACAATCTGCAGTCGATTATGTAAATAATACTCATTATATAGTAACAGAGATTGTTTTCCTTAGAAAAATTGTTACTCAAAACCTAGGATAACGTATATAGAGCATCACCGCATATTGTGCGTCCTCGCGGCGTGCGCGCCCGTACAGAAATAGTACCTCGGCGGACTAGACATCCGAAGCGAAAGGGTTAATCTACAGATCCAATCCGTTGCAGAATGTTCCTTATTGCTACAGAATCAATCTTTTCACAGAAGCCCTCACCTTCGAAAACCTAACCCGCTGGGTCGGGAGTATAACGTGATGTTCAGTGAGAGACGAATTTGTATACATTTTAGTGGCAGGCATCTCAATTTCCGGTATGAATCAGAAGATCGAGGTCAAAGAGTACGAGAACTTTACCACCCATTTCGAGATACGAACGGCTAAGGCAGCAGCTTCACCTATTCTGTTATTCCGAGAGACAAGTCAGATACCCGGGACTAAATCCGATGAATAGTATTGGCAATAGACACATTAATTCACGGTATGAATATTAAAGAAGGGAGCCAAACTGTCGAAGAACATTACCAGTTCGTAATAAGTAATCCGTCTTACAGAATAAGATACACTCCGAGAAGCTTATCCTTTGCAGCGAATGTCTTGCTTAGTGTTCAAGGAAATAAATTAGTAGACATTTCAGCAGACGGAAACATTAAATGCATGCATCAATAGGAAGATGGAAGGGGTCACATGGTTCGTGAGTGATACTACAACTTTTGACAGTCGCATGGCTAGGGCAATAGCGTCACCGATCCCGTATTTCTGACAGGCCAACCTGATATTCCTTGAGTATAGCCGCTGTACTAAATTGGTACTGAACACCTTTATTAGCGCCTATAATATTAAAGTCGATCGAAAATCCGTTGCTGAACGATACTTATTGGTATCGAGCCAAACCTTTGGCAAAAGGCCTCACCTTCCGAGAAGGTAACCAGCTGTATCGAGGGTATGACTTCGTTTTCGGGGAAGCAAATTATTACACATTTTAATGACAGGCACGTTAACTTCATGTATGAATAAGCAGATCGAGTGTTGAACCATTGGAGAACGTAACCACCTTCTTTGTGAATCGAAAAGTTGATCCAATTGCTTCACCTATCCCATGAATTCGAGTGTCAAACCTGGTATTCCGGGAGTAAACCCGCGGGTCAGTGTTGGCCATGGACATCTTAACTGACGGTTGGTATATTAGCGTAAAGCATCAAACCGTAGCAGAACGATACCTATTTTTATAGAGTCACACTTTCAACCGAAGGCCTTACAGTCCGAGAAGTTATCCCGCTGTACCGAGTGTGTTCCCTTGTGTTCACGCATACAAATTAGTAGACATTTTAGCAGACGAAAGCCCTATATTCATGAATGAGTAGAATCATAGACAACGTGTGTCTGAGATTTAACCTGCGGCACATGTCACTAGGGCTCATCCACACGGCTACCATGGTCGCGGGATTGTCATACGCCCAAACAGCGCGGTGCGTGGCGCAACTTACCACGCACCGACCAATTAACTCGTAGACTGCAAGCCCTACGCGTCAACCTTGGGTAGGCCGGGACATTTCTATATCCCTATNGTAATTCGGTGAGTCAAATCAGATATTACTCGAGTAAATCCGCAGAACAATGTTGCCAATAGACACCTTAATTCACGTTCTCAGTAAAAAAAGTAATGCGTCACACCGTTTGAGAGCATTGCCACTAGGTATGAAGTCAAACACATTAGCGATGCCTTTACCTTCGGAAGAGCAAATTCGCGGTTTCGGGAGTATAACGTCGTGATGAGAGGATGAAATTAATATCCAATTTAGTGACGGGTACCTTAACCTCATAAATGAATAACAAGTTCGGGTGTCAAGCCGTTCAAGAACGTTTCCTCCTTCTTTGAGAGACGACGTCGAAGTCAATAACGTCACCTACCTGTGATTCAGTAAGTAAAACCAGGGATACCGTTGTGGTGCTTTACCTATTTATATAAAGTCAAACCCGTTACCAAAGACCTTACCTTCCTAGAACCTCACCACCTGGAGCGAGTGTCATGTTATTGGCTCACGGAAACGAAGTATTAGACATTTTAGCAGAGGGCCACCTTACGTAAATGTGTGAATAGAATAATCTAGTGTCAAACAGTTCGAGATCGATCGCAACTTCTTTGGAGGTCGGGCGGCTCAGTCAATGGCTTTACCTATCCTTTCATTCCGAGGGTCTAACCAGGTATTCCGGGATAGAATCCGATTAACAGGATTGGCATTAGACACTTCATTGCATGGTTTGATTGCTAAAGCGTACCGTAATTAAGTTTGATGTCGTTTCGAATTGGTATAATGTCAAACGCTTTATCGAAGACCATACCCAACGAAAGCATAACCTACTGTATCTCGAGTGTAACATCGGGTTCAGAGGAACATAGTACTATACATTATAGAGACGGGCACCTATATTTCAAGCCTGAATTAAGCGTCAATAGCATCACCTATCCTGTGATTCCCAGAACCAAACCAGGCATTCCGGAGGAAAATCCGCTGTACAGTATTGGGCCTGAAACGGCTGAATAGTATTGGCAATATAGTTCTTTCTCCACGGTTTGATTATTCAAATAGAGCATAACACCGTTTGAGAACGTTACCTATTCTAATAAGGCGAAACGCTTTACCGAATACCTTACCCTGCGGGACACTAACCCGCCGTATCTGAAGTATAACACCGTGTTCGGAGTTACGTGCTAGTATGCATTTTAGCGACGAGCACCTTAACACTAGGTTTACGGTGGTTTTTTGTATACCTTTTTCTACGGACACCCGTCAAATTTTGGGTAAAGAAAACCAGATATTTTCTTTAAAAAACAAACGATGGGTTTAACTTGAAAACAATCGCAATATTAACGGACTAAATTTAAGTTAATTAAATCTGTTAATTTCGTATAAATGCAGCATCCCACCCGTCAATTTGACGCGTTCCGTAAACCTAGTGTTAATTACATGCATGAATTAGAAGCTCGTGGGTCAAACCGTGCGACACCGTTATCACCTCTTATGACATTCGATTGGCTATGCCAATAGCTACTCATGTCACTTGTTTCCGTAGTCGTACCAGGTACTTTTGAAGTAAATCCGTTGAACAGTCTTGGCAATGGACAACTTATTTCACTGTATGAACATTAATGTACAGTATCAAATCGTTGTACTACGTAACCAATTGTTATATAGTCGATGGTTTTACCCAAGGCCGCACGTACCGCCAACGTCACGCGCTTTATCGAGGGTACAACTTCGTGTAAGAAGAAACAAACTATTATGCAATTGAGTGACGGGCTCCTTCGTTTCATGTACTAATTGGCAGATGGAGGATGGAACCGATAGAGAGCATTACCACCCTGTTTGTGAGCTGACCGGCTAAGTCAATAGCTTCACCTATCCTGTGATTCCGAATGTCAAAGCTAGAATTCCGGGAGTAAATCGGC
>NIJG01000469.1:21109-38385 GCA_002201625.1 Euglossa dilemma
AGACGACAAATGCCAAAACTGTTCACCTGACTTGCTCCCGGTATACCGGGTTTGGCACTGCAGTAACAGGATATGTGAAATTATTGTATTAGATGTACAACTCTCATAGAAGGTGGTAACGTTCTCGAGCAGTTTGACGATCGACGTTCAAAATCCTTCATGAAATTATGGTGTCCGCCACTAAAATGAATACTAATTTCATTTACTGAACACGAACTTCTACTGCCGATGAAGCCGGTGGGGTTCGCTGAAGGTAAGGCCTTCTATAAACTTTTGACTTTATACCAATTGGTAACGCTCTCAAATGGTTTGGCGCACTACTATGGTGATCAAACCGTGTACTTTGGCGTCTAATGCCAATACCGTTCAGCGCATTTACTCCCGGGATGCCTGGTTTGACTTTCGGAATCACAGGATAGGTGAAGGTATTGACTTAGCCCTTCGTCTCACACAGAAGGTGGTAACGATTCGAAAGGTTTGACACTCGATCTTCTAATTCATACATGATGTTATGGTGCGGGTCAATAAAATGTGTACCAATTTGTTTCCCTGATCACGAGCATACACTCTCGAAACAGGGGGATAAGTTCTCGGAAGGTAAGGCCGTCGGTAAATAGTCTGACTCCATACCAATATGTAGCGGCCTTCAGTGGAGAGAATATGTACTTTATTTTTGATACTGTGAATTAAGGTGTTAATTGCCATTACGGTACAAGGCATTTACTCCCGGAATATCTCGCTTGACTTTCCGAATCACCGGATAGGTGAAGTTATTGACTTACCCGTTTGAATCTCAAGGAGGGTGGTAACGTTCTCAACCGGTTTGACGCTCCATTTTAATATTGAATGTAGGTGCCTACTGCCAATACTGTACAGAGGATTTACATCCGGATTTTCTCGTTTGACTTTCTGAATCTGAGGTTATCGGAAGCTATTGACTTAGCCCCTTCAATCTCAATGACGTTGGTAACTATAGCGGATGGTTTGACACTCGACCTTCTAATTCATGCACGTAATTATGGTGCTCCTCACTAAAATGTATACCAATTCGTACCTCTGAACGCGTTGGTATTCTCCCGATACAGCGGGTTAGTATTTCGGAAGGTAGGGCGTTCTGTATGAAGTTTTACGCTACATATATTGGTAATGTGCAACAACGGCTTGACGTCCTGCTTTATTTTTCATACCGTGAATTAAGGTGATTATTGCCAATACAGTACAGCGCATTAACTCCCATAATACCGGGTTTGACTTCCGAGATCATAGGATAGTTGAAGCTATTGACTTAGCCGTTCGTCTGTCACAGCAGGTGGCAACGTTCTCAAACGTTTTGATGCTTGATATTCTTATTCATACATGAAATTACGATACCCTCACTAAAATGTACAGCTATTTGTATCTCTGTTCACGAGGTTATGCTCTCGGTACGGCGGGTTATGATCTCAGAGTGTATGGTCATCGGTAATGTGTTTGACGTTATACCAGTTGGTAACGTTCTCAGACGGTTCGGCGCTCTACTTTAATATTCGAACTGTGATGTTTAATATACTCCTTGTATGCCTGGTTTGACTCTCGGACTCAGAGGATAGTGAAGCTTTTGACTTAGCTCGGCGGCTTTCAAAGATGATGACAACATTATCGAACGGTTTTACACTCGTTCCTCTAATTCATACATGAAGTTAAGGTGCATGTCACCAAAATGTTTTATAATTTGTTTCTCTGATCACAATGTTGTACCCTCGATACAACGGGTAATGTTCCGGGCAGGTAAGGTATGCGATAAACAGTATGACGTTGTACCAATTGGTTATGCTCTACAAGGGCTTGCCACTGTACTTAAGTACTTATACCACGAATTAGGCTGTCTATTGACAATACTGATCTGCATATTTACTCCTGTGATACCTGGTTTGGTACTCGGAATAACGTAATAGGTGATGCGATTGATATAACAGTTCGACTGCCACAGAAGGAGGTTACGATCTCGAACGGTTAGACACTCGATTACTCTATTCGTAGACGAAAATAAGGTTTCCGTCGCTTTAAAATGTCTACTAATTTGATTCCCTGAGGTACTAAGCATGACACTCGCTACAACTGGTTAGGTTTTTGGAAGGCAAGGTATCAGGTAAAAAGTTTTGACTTTATAGCATTTGGTAATGTTCTCCGACGGATAGACAATCTACCATAACGCTCGAACCGTGAATTAACGTGTCCATTCCCAATAATACTCAGCGGATTTAGTCCAGGTATACATGGTATGACTCTCGGTATCACAGGACCGTTGAAGGTATTGATGAAGCTGTAACACTCTCAGAGAAGGTGGATACGTTCTCAAATGGTTTGACTTTCGGTTCCGCTGCTCATGCAACAAAACAGGATGTCCCTCTGCTAAAATAATTACTAGTATGTTTCCGTGAACCCCAAGCAAGACACTACCTACGGCGTGTTAGGTTCTTGGAGGGCATGTTATCCCGTTATATGTTTAAACGCATACTTATAGGTAACGTTCTAAAACTGTTTCACTGTGTACTTTAATATTTATTCCGTGAATTAGGGTCTCTAATGCATATGCTGTACAGGGGATTAATTCCAGGAAAACCCTGTTTGACTCTCGGAATCACAGGAACGGAGAAGGTAATGACTAAGGTGTGGAACTCCCCAATAAGGTGGAACCGTTCTTGCACGGTTGGACTTCGATATTCCTATATATGCATGAACATAATGTATCCGTCTGCTAAAATGTCTACTAATTTGGAAACATGAAAAGTAAGGAACACAGTCGCTGCAGCGGGTTAGGTTCTCGAAAGGTATGGTACTGGGTAAAAAGGATGACTTTATTCCAATCAGTAATGTTCTTCATCGGTTGGACTTTCAACCTTAATATTCATATCGTCAATTAAGGCGCCTCTTGCCAATACTATTCAGCTGATTTACTCAGGCGTACCAGGTTTGCGTCTCGGAATCATAGTATAGGTGAAGCTATTTACTTAGCCGCTCGTTTCTCAGAGAAGGAGGCAACTTTCGCGAACGGCTTCCCACGCGATCTATTGATTTCATCATGAAATTAATGTGCCCGTCACTAAAATGCGTACTACTTTGCACTTTGATCACGAAATGATACACTCGATACAGCGGGTTAGCTTCTCGAATGTAAGGCCATAGGTATGAAGGATGTCTTGATACCAATGTGTAACGTTCTACAATAGCTTGACACTCTACATTATTATTCATAACGTGAATTAAGGTGTCTATAGCAAATACTGTATAAAGCATTTACTCCGGGAATACCTGATATGACTCTCGGATTCAAATGATAGGTGAAGGTATTCTCTTCTCCGATGGACAATCAAAGGGGGTGATAACGTTCTCGACTTCGACCATCGATCTTCTAATTCATACACGAAGTTACGGTGTCCGACACTGAAATAAATTTTAATTTCGTTCTCAGACCACGATGTTATACTCTCGATAAAGCGGGTTAGTATTTCAGAACGTAAGGTCTCCTGTAAAGCGATTGACTTTATAGCAATACGTAACATACTCAACCGGTTTGACGTTCTACTTTACTATTCAAACCGTGAATTATGGTGTCTATTGTCATTAACCTTCCAGAACGTTACCACCGTCATTGAGGCTCGAACGCCTGAGTCAATAGCTTCACCTATAGTTGTGATTCCGGGATTCGAACCATGCATTCCAGGAGTTAATCAGCTGATCAGTGTTAGCAATACACTTAATTCACCGTATCAATACTAACGCACAGTCTCAAACCGTTGTAGGTCGTTACCTATTCGGATAGAGTCAAATATTTTACAGAAGGCCTTACTTTATGCGAAACACACCCGACGTATAGAGTTTGTATACACGTTTGTATACATTTTAGTGATGGACACCATAATGTTATGTATAAAGAAGAAGATCGAGCGTCAAACCTTTCGGGCCCGTTATTACCTACTATGAGATTAAAACCGTTAAGCCAAGAGCCTCGTCTATCCTATGATTTCGATAGTCAAACGAGATATTCCGGGAGTAAGTATTCTGTATAGTATTGGCAATAGATACATTAATTCCGGATTGAATATTAAAATAGACTGTCAAAATGTTTGAGAACGTTACCAATTGCTTTAAAGTCAGACGCTTCAACAAAGATCATACCCACTGAAAAACTAATCTGCAGTTTCGAAATTATAACTTCGTGTTCAGTGAAAGAAATCAGTCTTCATATCAGTGACGGGCACGCTAACTTCATATATGAACTAAAAGACCGATGGTTCGGAGTCAATACAATCTTCTGTAAGATACGAACAGCTAAGTCAATAGTTGCAGCTATCCTGCTATTCGGGGAGGCAAACCAGTGTTTCCGGATGTAAATCCGCTGAACGGTATGGTAAATAGGGAGCTTAATTCAACGTCCCAATATTAAAAGCAGGCCGTCAAGCCGTTGTAGAGTATTACCTATAGGTGTGCGGTCAAACTTGTTACAGAATGCCTTCATCTACGAAAGATTAACTCGCTGTATCGGGAGTATAAAACCGTGTTCAGGGGTACGAACTGATATACATTTTAGTGACGAGAACATTTATTTCCTGTAGGAATTACAAGATCGAGAGTCAAACCGTTCGAGAAAGTTATCACCAACTTTGAAAGTCGCAGACATAAGTCAGTAGGTGCACCTACCCTGTGATTCCGAGAGGTAAATCAGGTATTCCAGAAGTAAATGCACTAAACGGTATTGGTAATTCACACCATAACCACCGGTATGAAAATTAAAGAACAGAGTCAAACCGCTGGAAAACGTTACGAATTGGTGTAACATCATACCCAATACCGGATACCTTACCTTTCCTGAACATATGCCGCTGTATTGTGGGTATAACTTCGTGTTCAGAGAAAGAAATGAGTATATATTTTGGTGGCGGGCACCTTAATTTCATGTATGAATACGATGGTCGATTGTCAAACCGTTTGTGAACGTTTCCACGTTCTTTGATAGTCGAACGCTTAAGTCAATTGCTACACCTATCCTGGGATACGAGAGACAAACCAGGTACTCCGGGAGTAATAGGCCTGTAAATTATTAGCACCAGACACCTTAAATCACGGTTTGAATATTAAAGTATTACGTGAAACCGTTTGAGAATGTTACATGACGATCTAAAGTCAAAAGTTTTACCGAAGACTTTACCCTCCGTGAACCTAAACCGCTGCACCTTGTGTCATGCTCAGTGCACACGGAAACATATTAGTAGACATTATAGCAGAGGCACACCTTATTTTGATATATGAATTAGAAAATCGAGGATCATGCTGATTGAGAACGATGCCACCTTCTGTGGGAGACGAATGGCTACGTCATCAGCTTGACCAATCCTAGGAACGAGACAGTCAAAATAGGTATTCAGGGTGTAAATTCGCGGTACAGTATTCGCAATAGACACCTTAATTCATTGTATGAATGTTAGAGTTGAGCGTCAATCTGTTCGAGATAGTTATCGACTGGTACAAAATCTATCGTTTTATACAATAAATTACCTTCCTACAACCAACCCCAAACTAGCGATTGTCTACATTGGTGTTCATGAAGACAAATTAGTAGATGTTTTAGCAGACGGACAGCATAATTATATGTATGAATCGGAAAGTCCAGATTCAGTCTGTTCGAGAACGATACAATCGTTCTTCAGAACAGAACGGCAAAGTCAACGTTTTCACCAATGTTGTTATTCTGCGATTGGAACCCGGCATTCCGGGAGTCAATCCATAGTGCAGTATTACCAATTGCCATCTCAATTCACAGTACGAATATTGGTGCCGAGAGTCAGTCCCTTCGAAAATGATATCACTAGCCATGGTGTCGAAGCTTATACAGAAGATCAACAATTCCTGGAAAGAGTACCCGCTGTATCGAGTGTATAAATTTGTGCTCGGAAAAACAATTTGGTATACATTTTATGGACAGACAGCTGAATATCATTTATGAATTAGAAGGTCGTGGGTCAATCGGCTCGAGAACGATGCCACCTTCTGTGAGAGACGAACGGTTAACTCAATAGCTACACATATCCTGCGATTCCGAGGGTCAAGCCAGGTATTCCGGGAGCATGTCCGCTGAACAGTATTGGCAATACACACCGTTATTCACGGTTTGAACATTAATGTAGAGCCTCAGACCGTTTGAGTGCATTTGAAATTGGTATATAGTCAAACGATTTACTGATGAACTTGCCCGCCGAGAATCTATCCCGCTGTATTGAAAGTTTAACTTCGCGTTCCGAGAAAGAAACTGGTATACATCCCACCGTCGCGAACCTCAATTTCATGTTTGATGTAGAAGATCGGCTGTCAAACCGTTTGCGTACTTTACCACATTCCTTGATGCTCGAACGGTTAAGCCAAAAGCTTTAATTATCCTGCGAGTTCGATAGTCCAACCAGGCATTCCGGTAGTTGATCAGCTGAACAATATTGGCATTAAACACCATACTTCAAGGTTTGAATATAAATGTATATCGTGAAACCGATTGAGAGCGTAACTAATTGATATAATGTCTTATTGAAGACCTTACCCTCCGAAAAACTAACTCGCTTTATTGGGATTACAACACCGGGTTCGGAGGTACGAACTAGTATACATTTTATTGACGAGCTCCTTAATTGCATACACGCAATAGACGATCGAGTGTCAAACTGTTGAAGAACGTTACGCCTTCTGTGAGGGAGAAACGGCTATGCCAATAGCTTCACCTATCCAGTGATTCGGAGAGTCAAACCAGGTATTGCTAAAGTAAATACACTGAAGATTATTGCCAACAGACACCGTAATTCCCAGTTTGAGTATTAAAATGGAGCGTCAATCTGCTTGAAAACGACACCACTTGCTTTGAAAGCAATCATTTTACCGAACACCTTACCTTCCGTTTAACTCTTCCGTTTAATCGAGAGTATAACTTCGTGTTCAGGGAAAGAAACTTGTGTTCATTTCAGTGAGGGGCTACTTGATTTGGTGTATGAATTATAAGATTAAGGGTCAAACGGTTCGATAACGTTGCCATCTTCCGCGAGATACGAACTGCTAAGTAAATAGCTTCACATATCCGGTAATCACAAGAGTCAAACCAGGTGTTCCTGGAGTGAGTGCAATGTTCAGTGCTGGCAATAGACACCTCATTTCGCGGTTTAAATATTGAAGCAGACCGTCAAGCCGTTGCAAAACACTATCTATTCGTGTGGGGTTAATATCTTACAGAATGACATACTCTCCGAAAAGCTGATCCGCTGTATCGAGAGTATAACACCGTGTTCAGAGGTTCAAACTAGTATGCATTTTCGTAACGAGCACCTCAACTTCACGTACGAATTAAAAGATCAAGGGTCCAATAATCGAGAACGTTACCACCTTCTGTGAGAGACTTACGAGTAAGGCAGGAGGTTCGCCTATACTGTGATTCGAAGAGGCAAACATGGTATTCTGGAAGTACGTCCGCTGAAGAGTTTTGGCAGTACACACGTTAATTCACGGCTTGAATATTTCACTACAGCGCCAATCCGTTTGAGAGCGTTACCAATTGCTATAAAGTCAAACACTTTATCGATGGTCTTTCCCGCGATGAAGCAAACTCGCCGTTTCGAAGGTATAAGTTCGTGTTCAGGGAACGAAATTAGTATTAATTTCAGTAACGGGCACCTTAACTTCATGCATGAGTCAGAGGATCGAGGGTCAAACCGCCCGAGAGCGTTGCCGCCTTCTGTGGGAGTCGAGCGGCTAATTCAATAGCTTCACGTATCTTGTAATTCCGAGAGTCAAACCATGTCTTCCGGGAGTAAATCCGTTGAAGGGTATTGGCCACAGAGACCTATATTCAGGGTGTGGATATCAAAGTAGAGGGTCAAAGCGTTTGAGAACGTTATAAATTGGTATAAAATGGTAGAGTCGTACAGCTATGTCTCTAGCTTCAGTTACCCCGTGATTCCGAGATTCGAACCACGTATTCCAGGAATAAATTCGCTGAACAGTGTTGGTATTTGTCACCTTCATTCACGGTCCGAATATTAAAGTAGTGTGTCAAACCGCTGTAGGACGTCACCTATTTGTATAGAGCCAAATTTTTTACACAAGACCCTAGCTTCCGTGAAGCCTAACACGCTGTAGGGAGTGTTTCACTCAGTGGTCACAGAATCAAATTAGTAGATATTTTACCAGATGGAAACCTCATTCTCACGAATGAATACCAAAACAGAGTGTCTAATCGTTCGAGAACGGTACCACCTCCTTTGCTAGTCACGCAGCTATGCCAATATCATAACAGATCCTGTGATTGTGAAATTCAAACCTGGTCTTCGTGGAGTAAATGCTCCTGTACTGTAGGAATATTAAAGTACAGTACCGAACCGTCGTAGAACGTTGGCTATTAGTATGAACTCATCCTCTCTACCGAAGGCCTTACCATCCGATAAGCTATCTCGCTGTATCGAGAGAATAACTTCGTGTTCAAGGAAGCAAATTATTATATGTCATAGTGACGGCACCCTAAATTTCATGTGTGGATTCCCAGGTCGTGTTTCAAACCGTTCGTGAACGTTACCACCGACATTGAGAATCGTACGGCTGAGTCAATATTTTCACCTATCCAGCGATTCCGAGATGCAAAACATGTATTCCGGGAAAATATACGCCGTATAGTTTTGGCAGTGGACGCCATAATTCACAGTTTGAATATTACGGTAGAGTGTCAAACCGTCAAACATCATTACGATTTGCTATAAAGTGGTTCTTCATGCAGGATAGCTTACCTTCTTGGAAACAATCCTGCTGCAGCTGGTACATTGCATAGTGCTCACGGCACCCAACTAGTAGAGATTATAGCAAACGGACACATTTTTCATGTATCAATAGCGAGATCGAGTGACAGACACTCCGAGATCGTCACTACCTTCTTGATGAGTCGAACAGCTTATCCCATACGCTGATACCGAGGGTGACATCACGTATTCCAGGAGTCAATCCACAGTGCAATAATACCAACGGACAAGTTATGTCACGGTGTGAATATTAAAGTGATGCGCGTAACCATTGTAGTACGTTGCCTACTCGAATATTGTCAAACATTTAACCGATGGCTTTACTTTCCGAGAAGCTAACCTGCAGTATTGAGAGAATAATATCGTGCTCTGATAAGCAAATTAGACTACATCTTGGTCACGAGCATCATCATTTCATATATGAAATGCAAGATCGGGTGTCAAACCGATAGAGAGCGGCACCACATTCCTTGAGAGTCCGACGGCTTAGACTATAGCATCACCTATCATGTGTTTGCGAGAGACAAACCAGGTATTCCACGAATAAATCAGCTGTAGAGTATTGGCAAATTACACCAAAATTCTCGGCATCAGCACTAAAGTAGGGAGTCAAATCATCGGAGAACGTTACCAGTGCGCATAAAGTCATTCCATTCACCGAATACCATACCTTCCGGGAACATTTCCCCAGTAGCCAGGATCTTGCTTAGCGCTCACGGAATCAGATTAGTAACCATTTTAGCAGACAGGCACCTTATTTTCATGTATGAATGGAGAGATAGAGAGTCAAACAGTCCTCCAACGATTCCAGCATCTTTGCGTGCCAAACTGCGAAGCCAATAGCTGCACGTAGGATGCGGTTGCGAGCGACAGACCAGGCCCTCTTGGAGTCAATGCGCTGAACACTATTTCTAATGAATACCTTAATTCGCACTTCGAATATTTATCTAGAGCGTCAATTCGCTTGATAGCGCTACCAATTGGTATACATTCAATCGTTTTATCCTCTGAGTGGCTAACGCACTGTATCGATAGTTTAACATGGTATTCAGTAGTATAAATTAGTATACATGCTACCAGGCGGACAAGTTGTTCTGATATAAGAATAAGAAAATCGAGGGTCAAACCGTTCGACAAAAGTTACAACCTTCTGTGAGATTGGAACGGAGAAGACAATAGCTCAACCTATCCTATCATGCCGAGAGTTAACCCAGGAAGTGAATGCGCAGTACCGTATTGTAATAAACACCTTAATCCACGGTATGAAAAATGAATTACAGATTCACGCCACTGTAGATCCTTACATATTGGCATGGAATCAAATTATTTTCAGAAGGCCTTACCTTCCGCGAACCGATCCCTCGGTATCGAGAGGATATATCCGTAATCAGAGATTGACGTACATTTTAGTACCGTTCACCTTAATTTCGCGTATGAATTCGACGATCGAGGGTCAAGCCGCTCGAGAACGTTGCCACCTTCTGTGGGAGACGAACGGATAAGTCAATAACTTCACATATCCTGAGATTCGTAGAGTCAAACCAGGTATTTCGAAAGTAAGTTCACTGAACATTATTGCCAATAGAGACCTTAATTCACGGTTTGAATATGAAAGTAGAGCGAAATCCCGTTTGAGATCGTTACGAATTGGTATAAAGTCAAAAGTTTTACCGAAGGTCTTACCTTCAGCGGACCTCAACGGCTCCATCGAGAGAATAAGTTTGTGCTCAGGGAATGAAATTGGCATTCATTTCAGTGAGGGTTACCATAACTTCTTTTACGAATTACAAGATCTAGTGTCAAACCGTTCGCGAACTTTACCACCTCCTTTGAGGATCGAACGGCTTCGTCAATGGCTTCACCGGTTGTATGATTCCGACAATCAAATGAGGTATTCCGGAAGTAAATCTGCTGTACAGTATTCACGTAAGGCGTGCTGATTCACGTTATGAATATTAAAGTTCACAGTCATATTGATGTAGAACGTCACCTATTGTTATATAGTCAGAACATTTCTCGAAAGCGCTACTGTCGGAGCTGCTAACCCGCTGTATCGAGAGTATAACATCGTGACAGTGGATATAATTCCAATACATTTTTATGGCGGGCACCAGAACGTCATGCATGAATGAGAAGATCGAGTGTCAAAGATTTGATGAACTATACCGCCCTCTTTGAGGTTTGACGGTCGCAGTCAATAGATACAAATATCCTGTTATTCCGAGAATCAAACCAGGTACTCCTGGAGTAAATCCGCTGAAGAGTATTGACAATAGACTCTATAATTCACGGCCTGAATATTAAAATAGTGCCACACACCGTTTCAGTGCTATACCAATTGCTATAATGTCAAATGTCTTACAGGAGACATTACCGTTCGAAAAACTAACCCACTGTATTGAGAGTATTACTTCGAGTTTAATGAATCTCACTAGGATACACTATAGTGATGGCATCTTAATTTCATGCAAACATTAGAAGGACGATGGTCAAACCTTTCAAGACCGTTACCACCTCCCATGATATTCGAACAGCTAACTCAATGGCTTCACATATCCTGGGTTTCCGTGTGTCATGTGTGGTATTTCTGGAGTAAATCAGCTGAACAGTATTCGCAACAGGCACCTTAATTCGCGGTTTGAATATTAAAGGGGAAGTCGAACCGATGTAGCACGTTATCTATTGCTATAGAGCCAAGCATTTTACCGACAGCCCTACCTTCGGAGAAGCTAACCCGCTGTATCGAGTGCATAGCATCGTGCNGGTTTGAATATTAAAGGGGAAAGTCGAGCCGATGTAGCACGTTATCTATTGCTACAGAGCCAAACATTTTACCGACAGCCCTACCTTCGGAGAAGCTAACCCGCCGTATGGAGTGCATAGCATCGAGTCCAGAGAAGGAAGCCAGTAATAATTTCAATGACGGACACCTTAATTTCATCTATGGATTGTAAGATCGAGGGTCATTCCGTTCGAGAAAGTTACCACCTTCCTTTTATAGTCGAAGAGGCAAGTGAAACGCTTGACCTATGCTGTGATTCCGAGAACCAAAGCAGGTATTCTGGAACTAAATCCGCTGAAATGTAACGGCATTAAAATCAGAACTTCGCCGTATGAATATTAAAGTACTGAGTCACACTATTGTGTATCGCTATCTATTGGTATAGAGTCTAATTTTTCACAGATGACCGCACCTTTCAAGAAGCTAACCAGCTTTATTGAGAGTATAACTTCATGTTCAGAGAAGCAAGATTCTGTACATTTTAGTGACCGACACATTAATATCATGTATGAATAAGAAGGTCGAGTTTCAAGCAATTCGAGATCGTGACTACCGCCTTTGAGAGTCGAACTGATAAGTCAATAGCTTCACCTATCCTGTGCTTCGGAGAGAAAAGCCAGGTACTCCGGTAGAAAATCCGCTGAGCAGTATTGGAAATCGACAACCCATTTCACCGTTTCAATAATACAGTAGACCGTCGAACCATTTGAGGCCGTTAACAGTTATTATAAAGTCAAACCTTTTACAGGAAAGCCTTGCATCCAGCGAACCTCACCCGCACTATCGAGAGTATAACCGCGTGTTCAGAGAAGGAAATTAGTAGACATTATAATGATGGGCATCTTATTCGCACACCATTATTACGTGTACGAATAAGAAGATCAAGAGTCTAACCGTTCGACAATGTTACAACCTTTTTTGAGAATCGAACGGCTAATTCAATGATTTCACCTAGTCTGTGATCCCAATAGTGAAACCAAGTATTCCGGATGTAAATACGCTGTACAGTATTCGCAATAGACACCTAATTCACCATATAAATTTTTAAGTACAGAGACAGACCGTTGCAGAACACAACCTACAGTACAGAATCAAACTTTTTACAGAAGGACTTACCTTCCGCGTACCTAACCAGCTGTATAAGGAGTCTAACTTCGTGTTCAGAGAAGCAAATTAGAAAACATTCCAGTGACAGGCACCATAATTTCATGTAAGAGTAAGAAGTTCGAAAGTTACACCGATCGAGAAGGTAACCACCTACTTTGAGAGTTGCACAGCTACGTCAATAGCTTCACCTATCCTGTGGTACCGCGAGTCAAACCACGTATAATGGGAGCAAATCACATGCACATTGTGGGCAATAAAAGTGCTTAATCAAGCTGCATGAATATTACGGAAGAGAGCCAAACCGTCGGTGATCATTTCCAATAGGTATACGGCCAATCTTGTTATGGAAAGCCTTACCTCCCGAGAACCTAACCCGCTGTATTGAGAGAATAACATCGTGTTCAGTGGAGCAAATTACAACACAATTTTAATAAGGGGCACCATAAATTCATGTATAAATTAGGGGACCGAGAGTCAATTCGTTCGAGAAAGATACCACCTCCTTTGAGAATCGAACCGCTAAGTCAATAGTTACACATATTCTGCGATTCCGAGAGTGAAACCTGTATTCCGGGAGTAAATGCACTGCACATTACTGGCCATGGAAAACTTACTTCACCGTTTAAATATTGAGATAAAGCGTCAAACCGTTTGAGAACGTTGCCAATTGCTATAAAGTTAAAGGCTTTACCGAAGGCCTAACCCTTCGAAAAACTAACCCCTTGGTTCGAGAGTATAACTTCGTGGTCAGAGAATGAAATAAGTCTGCACTTCAGTGACAGACACCTTAGTTGCATGTATGAATAAGAAGATCGAGGGTCCAAACGTTCGACAACGTTACCACCTTCCGTGAAAGTCGAATGGCTAAGTCAACAGCTGCTCCTATCATGTGATTCAGAGTGTACAACTAGGTTTCCGGGAGTCAGTCCGATGAACAGAATTGGCAATAGACACCTTATCCCGCTGTATGAACATTAAAGTAAAGAGTACAACCGTAGGAGAACAGTACAAATTCGTAAAAATTCGTTCCTTTAACCGAGTACTTCACGTTCCAAGAACACAACCCGCTGTAGCGAGTGTCCTGCTTAATGTTCGCGGAAACATATTAACAGACATTTTAGCAAACGGACTTCACATTTTCGTGTATACGTATAAACACCATGTGTCAACGCTTTCGAGAACGTTACCGCTTTCTTTGAGATCCGAATGACTAAGTTATTAGCTTGATATATCTTGCTCTTCCGTGTGTCAAACCAGGTATTCCGAGCGTACATCGAATGAACAGTATTGGCAATCGTGTCCAAAGATCACTGTTTCAATATTAAGGTATAGCGTCAAACCGTTTGATAACGGTACCAATTTGCGTAAAGTCAAACGTTTTACCGATGGTTTCACTCCATAGCAATAGGCAGCGTCCTACAGCGGTACGGCTGTCAGATTTAATGTTCATACCGTGAATTGAGGTGCCTATTGCCAATATTGTATAGGGTACTTACCCCCGGAGTGCATGGTTTGACTATCGGAATCCCTGGAAAAGTGAAGCTATTAACTTGGCCGTTCGACGCTCATGGAATGTAGGTACCGTTCTCGAACTGTTTTACCCTCAATCTTCTAATTAACGTATGAAATTATGCGTATCGTCTCCAAAATGTAAGCTAATTTGCCTCCTAGTAGATAAAGTTATATTCTCGAAGTAGCGCGTTTGGTTCACGGAAGGTAAGATATTCAGTATAAAGAATGTCTTTATACAAATTGATAATGTTCTCCGATGGTTTGACTCTCTACCTTAATTTTCAAACCGTGGATTAAGGTATCCAGTGACAAAATTCTTCAGCGGATTTGCTCCCAGAATACTCGGTTTGACTTTCGGATTCACAGGATAGGTGTAGCTTGTGATTCAGGAGTTCGACTCTCGAAAAGGGTGATCACGTTCTCGAGTGATTTGAACACCGACCCTTATAATTCATACATGAAATTTAGGACGCCGTCACTAAAATGCATACTAATTAGCTTTTCCGAACAGGAAGTCATAGTCTCGGTACAGCGGGATACCTTCTTGAAGGTAAGGCCTTTTGTGAAGAATTTGACTCTGTATCAGTACCGAACGTCTTACAAAGGTTTGAATTTAGACTTTAACATTTATTCCGTTCAATAGGGTGTATAAGCGGATCTACTCCCAGAATACCTGGATTTTCTATCGGAGTCACAGGATAGGTGAAGCTATTCGCGTAGCGGTACTTCCCCAACAGGCGGTGGTAACGTTCTCGAAAGGTTTGATGTTCGACCTTCTCATGCACACATGCAGTTAAGGTGCCCGTCACTGAAATGGAGACTAATATCTTTATCTGAACACGAACTGTATTATACTGTTATGATATTTCAGATTTATTCAAAATTTCAAATTTTTAATTTCAGAAATTGTATCGTACATGAAAAGTGCGTTTGGAATTAGTTGATCATACGTTTGTGACAATATTTTGTTATATTCCATGTTATATTATATGACTGTCTCCATATGTGCCAACACGACACGGCTGGACTTATCTTGTAGTTGCGTTCACTACATCGGAGCGACACTGCTCTATGGTATATGTACATTTTATTAAACCTGATATTGTACCACTTGCATTCTTTCGCTATTTTCCACTTATTAGTACATACAGTAATTTACTGCTTCGATTCATCCGATATTTTCAAAATTCCCAATTTGTAACATCAATCATTTTGCATTTTATGAATGGTGCCTTTGGAATTTGATGAGTGTACGCTTATGACAATATGTTGTTAAATTCTTGGTTCTTATGTATGATTGTCGCTATATGTACCTACGCTGCCGGAGCGGCAGGATTGGATTCGTTTTGTTGCTGCGTTCGCTAGGTCGGAGCTACAAGAGCCGTATGGCCTACGTTACTTTCATTAACTTGATATATAGTACCGTATGCATTCCTTCGCATTCTTCCATTTATTTACATATACTCTAATTTACTGTTTTAATATTTACGAATTTTTTCAGAAATTTCCAATTTTGAATATCAATCATTGTACATTTAATGAAACGTATCTTCGGAATTAGATGAGAGTACGATTATGTCATCAGTTTTCTGTATTTGTTGTTATTTTGATCGATAGTGCGTGTACGTACAAACGCTTCCGGAGCGACACGGGTGGAGTTCTATTGCAGTTGCGATCGGAATATCGGAGCGATAGTGTTGTTTTGTCTCTGATAATTTCATTGACCTTGATATTGTACCGTCTGTATTATTTCTCTGCATTCTGTTTATGTTTACATACTGTAATTTCCTGTTACGATATCTCCAATTCTCTTCAAAATTTTCAATTTCTGGTATAAAAAATTGTACTTATCAGTGAAAGAGACTTTGGAATAAGTTGAATGTACGTTTATGCCAATATTATGATGAAACTTATTTCTATTTTACAAAATTGTCTTTATACGTACATACGCTTCCGGTGCGACGCGCCTGTTGTGGCCTTGCAGTTGCGTTCGGCATATCGGACCGCAAAACACTAGTATGTTCGTTAATTTCACTAACCTTGATATTTTGCCGAATGCATTCTTTTGACATTCACTATTTATATCTTCATTCTGTAATCCACTGTTATAATATTTCCGATTTTATTCAAACCCTCCAGTTTTTTATCTCAGAAATTGTATTATTTAGAAGTGAAATCATCATAGCTGCAACATACAGTATAAACAAATGCATGAAAAACTGGGAAAAAATTCGTACCGTACAATATCAAGGTTAAAAACATTATCGTGGACCATCCAATACTCTCGCTCCGTTCTGTCGTACACAACTACAAGGCCTCGCTAGTCGTCTCGTGCAATCAGCGTAGGTACGTATACAAACAATCATATAAAATGCCAATAAGTCTAACAAGATATCGTCATATACGTAAACTTAACTAATTCCAAAGACTCTTTTGCCAAGGAATACAATTTTTTACAATTATCATTGAAAATTCGAAGAAAAAAAAATCGAAAATATCGTAACAGTAAATAACACTATTTATAAATAGGCAGAAAACTGCGAAAGAATACAATCGGTATGAAATAACGGTTAGAGAAATTAAATAAGATCCTACAGTAGTGGCGCTACGATGTACCGAACGTAAATGCAGGTCCACTCCAGTCGTGTTGTTCCGTCAGCTTAGATACGTAAACAGACAATCATTCACAATATCAAATAGTTAAACAAAATAATATCATATGCGTACACTCACCTACATTCGGGGCCAATTTTACTAGAAATTACAGTTTCTTACAATAGAAATTGAAAATTATTTTAAAAAAAAAATCGAAAATATCATTACAGTAAATGAAAGAACGTACAAAATAAATGGACAAATTGGGCAAGAATGCATGCAGTTTAAAATCATGGGTTACAGAAATTATCGAGGACAATCCATTATGCTGCTCCAATCTGCCGTACCTAACTACAAGACCACTACTACCGTACCCCGCCCGTAGCGTAGGTACGTATACAATATATCACATAAAATAGAAATAATTTAACATAAAATTGTCATAAATGCACACACAACTGATTCCAAAGACGCTTTTA
>NIJG01000469.1:39189-73415 GCA_002201625.1 Euglossa dilemma
AAACGTGCATACGGGGCAAAATGAAGGTTAATGAAATTAACGTGAATCATACAGTAGTGCCGCTCCGATCTACCGAAAGAAACATGAATTCCACTATAGTCGTGTCGCACATGACAGCATAGGTACGAATAGAGACAATAATATGAAATAACAAAGAATTTTGCATAATATTATCACGTATGTATATATAAGTCATTCCAAAGACATGTTTACGAGGGAATACGATATTTGAATCTAAAAATTGAAGAATGTGAAAAAATATCTAAAATATCATAACTGTAAATTCCAGTATGTATAAATAAATGGAGAACTGGGAAAGAATGCACACGGTACAAAATCAAAGTAAAAGGAACAGAGGAAGTCCATCCAGTAATTCCGCTCCTTTCCGCCGTACGCTACTACATGGCCTCGCCAGACGTGTCGCTCAAACAGCGTAGGTCCGAATACAGACAATCGTATAAAATAACAAGAAGTTTAACAAAATGATGTCATGAACGGATCAGCGGATTTACTCCCGAAATAACTGGTATGACGCTAGGAATCTCAGAATAGGTGCAGCTATTGATTTAGCAGTTTGTCTCTCACAGAGGGTGGTAACGTTCTCGCAATGTTTGATCCCCGATCCTCAAATTCCTTCATGAAGTTAAGGTGTCCGTCACTGAAATGGAAACTAATTTCATTCTCCGGACAAGATGTTATTCTCTCAATACCGCGCGTTAGTTTCTCAGAAGCTATGGTCATCAGGAATGTGTTTCAGTCTGTGCCAATAAGTAACGCTCTACAGCAACTCGATTCTGTGCATTCACATCAAAACCCTGAATTAAAAGTGTCCACTACCAATACTGTTCAGCGGATTTACTCCAGGAGTACCTGGCTTAACTCCCCGAATCACACGATAGGTGAAACTATTGACTTAGCCGTTCGTCTCTCACAGAAGGTGGTAACGATTGCGAAAGGTTTGACACTCGATCTTCCAATTCATACATGATATTAATATGTCCGTCACTAAAATGAACATTAATCTGCTCCTCTGAACACGAAGGTACAATCTCGATACAGCGGGGTAGCTTCTCGAAAAGTAAGTCCTTCGGTAAAAAGATTGACTATATAGCAATATGTAACGATGCATAACCTTGTGACTCTGTACATTAATATTTATACCGATAAATTGCTTGCCTAATGCCAATACTGTACGGCGGGTACAGTCGCGGATTAACTGGTTTGTCTCTTGGAGGCCCAGTATAGGTGAAGCTGTTAACTTAACCGTTCGACACATGAAGAAAGTGGTAGCGTCCTCGAAATGTTTTACGCATAATATTTCTATTCGCATATGTAAGAAAGGTGCCCGTCATGCAAATGTATACTAATATTTTCACTGAACACGAAGATGAACTCTAGGTGCTGCGGCTTAGATTCGCAGAAGGTACGGAATTCGGAAGAAGAAGGACTTTATACCAATTGGTTATGTTCCCGTGGGATAAGAATTAATATATATGCCGCTGATTGATATGGAATATTGCCAATAGTTTTCAGCGGACTTACACCCAGGAAACCTGGTTTGTCTCTCGGATTCACGGGATAGGTGAAACAATTGACATAGCTGTGCGATTGAGTAAGAAGGTGGTAACATTCTGAAAAGTTTTTACCCTCGATCTTCTAATTCATACATGTAATTAATGTGACCGTCTCTAAAACGTAAACTAATATGTTTCTCCGAATACGAAATTATTCTCCCGAACCAGCGGGTTAGCTTCTCTGAAAGTTAGGTATTCTGTAAGTAGAATGACTTCATACCAGTTGGTTCCGTTCTTCGACTGTTTGAAGGCCTGCTTTAATATTGAAACCGTGAATTAAGGTGTCTACTGCCAATTCTGTACCGCGCATTAGCTACGGAATAATTGCTTTGACGGTCGGAATCTCAGGATAGGTAATGCTATTGACTTAGCTGTTCGACCCTCAAAGACGGTGGTAACCATCTCGAATGATTTGACTCGCGATTTTTCTATTCATACATGCAAATAAGGCGTCCGTCTGCTAAAACGTCAACTAATATGATCCTGTGATCTCTAAGCTAAACAACAAATACAGAGGGTTGGATTCTCGGATGATAAGGTATTGGGTAAAAGGAATGACTTTATTAAAATTGGTAATGTTTTCCGACCTTTTGAGTCTCATCCTTTATACTCATGTCGTGAATTAAGCTGTCTATTGCCTATAATGTTCAGCGAATTTAATCCCGGAATACCTGGATTGATTCTCGGTAGGGCAGGATAGGTGAAGCTATTGATATAACTGGGCGACACATAAAGAAGGTATTAATATACCTTCATCTATACATGANTTTAAAATTCAATCGCTGAATTAAGTCGTCTAGGTCCATCGCTGTGCTGCCAATTTATACCCGGAAACCTGGTTTGACTTTAGGAATCAAAGGATTGGTGTCGCTATTGACTTGGCCGATCGACCCTCAAAGAAGATGTAAAAGTTCTCGAATGCTTTGACCATCCACCTTTATATTTCGTACTCGAAATAAAGGTGCCCTTCACTAAAATGTATACCAATTTGCTTCTCTGAACACGGTGTTATACTCTCGATACAGAGGGACAGTCTCTCCGAGGTTAAGGCATTCTGTAACAAGTACAACCCAACACGAATAGGTAATGTTCTACAACGGCTTGACGGCATGCTTCAATATTCAAACCGTGAATTAAGGTGTCTATTCCCAATACTGTTCAGCGGAGTTGCGCCCGGAATACCTGGCTTGACTCTCGGAATCTCAGGATCGGTGAAGCTATACGCTATGCCCTTCGTCGCTCATGGAGTGTGGTAACGATCACGAACGGTTGGACCCTCAATCTTCTAATTCATGCATCAAGTTAAGGAGCCCGTCACTGAAAAGGAGACTAACTTCTTTCTCTGAACACGAAGTTATACTCTAGACAGAGCGGGTCAGTTTTTTCGGAGGCATGGTCCTCTGTAGAGGGTTTGACTTTATTGTATGAGAATTGGTAGTGATCTGTTCCGGCTTGACGGTCTGCTTTAATATGGAAACTGTGAATTAATGTGTCTATTGTCTATTCTCTTCATAGAATTTACCCTCGGATTACCTGGTTAGACTCCCGGAATCACAGGATAGGTGGATCTATTGGCTTATCGGTTCGATTCTCAAAGAGGGAGATAACGTTCCCGAACGGTTTGACCATCTATCTTCTAATTCACTTGAAGTTAACATTCCGACACTGAAATGAATACTAATTTCGTTCTCACAACACGAAGTTGTACTCTCGATACGGCGTGTTAGCTTCACGGGCGGTAAATCACGTTGTAAAGCATTTCACTTTATGGCAGTTAGTAACGTTCCCACACGATGCGACGCTCTGTTTTAGTATTCACTCCGAGAATATTGGTATCTATTGCTAATACCTTTCTACGGGTTTACCCTCGGATTACCTGGTTTGACTCTCGGAGGCACAGGATAGGCGGAGTTATTGACTTATCCGTTCGACTCTCAATGAAGGTTGTAACATTCTTGAAATGTTTTACCCTTGTTCTCCTTACGCGTAATGAAATTAAGGACCCAGTCACAAAAATGTTTACTAATTTGATATTCTAAACAAGGCGTTAGACTCTCGAGGAAGCGGGTGAGGTTCGCGGAAGATACGGCCTTCGGTGAAGCGATTGACTTCAGAGCAATTTGTAACATTCATGCTCGGTGTGACGCTATATTTTAATATTCACTCCCCGTATTAAGGTATCTGCAGACAATACTGTTCAGCGAATTTGCACCCGGAATACCTAGTTTGACTGTCGGAGTCGTAGGATGGGCGACGCTATTGACCTTGCGGTTTGAATCTCAAAGTAGGTGGTAACTTTCTCGAACGGGTTGACTCTTAATCGTCTTACTCATAATGCAATTGAGGTGCTCGTCAGTAAAATAGGTACTAGTTCGTACCTCTGAATAACGGTGTTCTAATCTGGATGCAGCGGGTCAGTTTTTTGGAAGGTAAGGCATTCTGTAAGGTGTTTGAACCTTCACGTATAGGTAATGTTCAACAAGGGCCTGACGGCCTGCTTTAATAGTTATACCGTGCATTAAGGTGTCTGCTGACAATACTGACCGGCGGGTATACTCGAGCAATACCTTGTTTGACCCTCCGAGTCACTGAATTGGTGAAGCTATTGATTTAGCCGTTCCACACTGAAAGAAGGTGGTGACGTTCACAAACGGTTTGACACGTGATCGTCTAATTCATACTTGAAATTAAGGTGACCGTAACTAAAATTTGTAGTAATATGTTCCACTGAACACCACCATGTTACACCCTCGATACGTCGCGTTAGGCTTTCGGAGGGTAAGGCTTTCAGTATAACGTTTGACTGCATTCCAATTGGTAACGATCACAAACGGATTGGCGCACTACTTTCGTACTCATGAATTATGGTGACTAATGCTAACACTTTTCAGCGGATGTACTCTCGGTTTTCCCGGGTTGACTATGGAAATCACCGGATGAGTGTAGCTATTGACTCAGGCGTTCGTCTCTCAAAGGCGGTGGTAATGTTCCCCAGCGGTTTGACCCTCGATCTCCTAACTCATTTATCAAAATATGGAACTCCTCTGCTGTAATACCTACTGATTTGTTTCCGTGAGCACCAGGCATGACAATCACTACACTTGGTTCGGTCCTATGCTTGTAATATGTTGGATAAAAAGAATGGCTCTATATCAATTGGTAATGTTCTGCGACGGATTGACCTTCTACTTTAATATCCATGCCGTGAACTAAGGTGACAAGTGGCAATATTGCACAGAGGATTGACACCCGGTATTCCAGATTTGACTCATGAAATCACAGGATAGGTGAAACTGTAAACTTAGCCGTACTACTATTAGAGAAGGTGGTAGTGTTCTCGAACCGTGTGACACTTGATCTTCTATTTCAGGCATGAAGTTAATGTCCCCGCCTCTACAGTTTATACCAGTACCTACCTTTGAACATGCTGTTATACTCTCGATTAATGTGATACGTTTTTGAGGGGTTAGGCCTTCTGTAAGACGTTTAACCTTACACGAATAGGTAATATTCTACAAAGGCCTGACGGCATGCTTCAATATTCAAATCGTGAATTAAGGTGTCTATTCCCAATACAGTTCAGCGGAATTACGCCCGAAATACCTGAGTTGACTATCGGAATCACAAGAAACGGAGAAGATATTGACGCTGCCGTTTAAGTCTCAAATAAGGTGGTAATGTTCCCAAAAGATTTGACACTCGATTTTCTAATTCGTACATCAAACTAATGTGCTCTGATGTAAAACGCATACTAATTCGTCCCTCTGAGCAGGGTGTTGTATTCTAGAGGCAGTGTATTAGTTTTTCAGAGGTTAAGGTCTTCGGGGAAACGTTTGACTTTACAGCAATTGGGATCGCTCACAAACGGTTTGACGCCCTACTGTAATATTCAAACTGCGAACGGGGTGCATATTGCCAAAACTCTTCTGCGGTAGTACTCCCAGAATACCCGGTTTGCCACTCCATATCACAGGGTAGGTGAAGCTATTAACGTAGCCGTTCATCTGTCACAGAAGATGGTAACGTTCTCGAGTGATTTGTCTCTCGACTTTTTAATTCATGCACGAAATTGGTGTGCTCGTCACTAGAGTGTATACTAATTTGTTTCAATGGAAACGAAATTATGTTCTCGATACATCCGGTTAGGTTTTGGGCGGGTAAGGTCTACGTTAAATGGTTTGACTTCATACCAAGAGGTAAGAATCTCACACGGTTTAATGATCTACTTTAATATTAAAGTCGTGAAATAAGGTGTCCATTACCAGTAGTGTACAGCCTATTGGCTACCGTAATACCTAGCTTGGTTATCGGAATCACAAGGTAGGTGAAGATATTGTGTTTGCCGTACGACACTCATAGAAGGGGGTAACGTTTTCGAGCTGTTTGACCATCGATCCTGTTGTTCATACATGAAATTAAGGTTCCCGTCCCTAAAATGTCTAATAACATGCTTCTCTAACCACGCCGCAATACTCTCGATACTGCGGGTTGTCTTCCCGGAATCTAAGACCTTCGGTAAAAGGTTTGACTCTGTACGATTAGGTAACGCTCATTAACGGTTGGACGGTCTGCCTTAATATACATACGTTGAGCTATGGTGTCTATGACCGAATGCTGTACGGGGCATCTTGTCCCTGACTACCTCGTTCGTCCCACGGAATCATAGGATAGGTGATGCTACTGATATAGCAGTTCGTCTCTCACAGAAGATGGTAACGTTCTCGAACGGTTTGACGCTCGACCTTCTCAGTCATGCGTGGAATTAAGGTGCTCGTCAGTAAATATATACTAGTTCGTACCTCTGATCATGGTGTCATACTCTCGAAACGGCGAGTTCGCTTCTTCGAAAGTAAGGCCATCGGTTGTGAGTTTGACCTTATACCAATTGGTAACGCTCGCAAACGGTTTGACGCTCTACTTTAATGTTTATACTGGGAATTATGATGTCTATTGCCAACAGTGATTAGCAGGTTTACTCCTAGAATAGCAGGCACGACTCCTGGAATCACAACTATAAGTGAGGCTATTGACTCAGCCGTTCGACTCTGAAAAAAGGTGGTAACTTTCTGGAAGGGTATTGCCAATAGACACCTTTATTCATGGTTTGATTAGTGAAGCAGAACGTCAAACCGTTTGAGAACTATGCCTATTGCTACAAAGACAAACGATTTACCGGAAACCTTACGCTCCGGAATACTAACCTAGCTCTATCGAGAGTACATCTTCGTGTTCAGAGAAACACATCAGTATACGTTTTAGTGACGGCACCATAAATTCATGTATGAATTAGAATATCGATGCTCAAACTGTTTAAGAACATTACCACCCTCTTATATGTTCGAACATCTATGTGAATATCATCACATATCCTGTGTTTCCGAGAGTGATACTAGGTATTCTTTGAGACAATCAGCTGAACGGTATTGAAAATAGGCACCATAATTCACGGTTTGAATATAAAAGAGGAACGTCGAACCATTGTAGAACGTTACGAATTGGATTAAAGTCAAACGATTTACCGAAGACGTTACCTTCCGCCAACCTCACCCGCGTCATCTCGAGTATAACTTCGTGATCAGAGAAAGATATTAGACTTCATTTCAGAGACGGGCACCTTAACTTCATGAAGGAATATGAAGATCGATCGTCAAACCTCTCTAGAACGGTACCGTCTTCTGTGTGTGCCGTACGGCTAAGACAAGAGCTTCATTTACTCTGTGATTCCGATAGTCAAACCAGGTATTCCGGGAGTAGGTCCGCTGCACAGGATTGGCATTTGACTCCTAATTTCACGGTATATAAATTGCAGTGCAGAGTCAAACCGTTGCTGAACGGTATTTATTGGAATAGAACGAGTAGGCAATGTTCTACAGCGTCTTTTCGGCCTGGTTTAATATTCGAACCGAGTATTGAGTTGTCTATTGCCAATAGCTTTCATCGGACTTATAACCGGAGTACCAGGCTTGACTTTCGGAATCACAGGATAGGTGAAGCTATTGACTTTACAGCTCGACTCTCAACGAAGATGGTCACTTACGAGAACGATTTGACACTCGATCATGCAAATCATACATGAAGTTAAGGTGCGCGACACTGTGATGTATAATAATATGTTTCTCTGAACACTTAGTTATACTCTCGATACAGCAAGTTATATTGACGGAAGGCAAGGCCTTAGATAGGAAGCTTATATCTATACCAGTAAGTAAAGTTCTACAACTGTATGACGGTCTCCTTTAATATTCAAACTGTGAATTAATGTGTCTATTGGCAATACTCTACAGCGGATTGGCTGCCGGAATGCCTGATTTGTCGATCGGAATCACAGGATAGGTGCAGCTATATACTGAGCCGTTCGACACTCAAAGAAGGTGGTAACGTTCTCGAAAGGTTTCACTCCCTATTATTCTATTCTTACATGAGAATGGGGTGTCCGCCTGCTAAAATGTCTACTACTTTGTTTCCGTGAGCAAGACACATGCTACAGCGGGTTAGGTTCTTGCATGGCATGTTATACTGTAAATCATTTGACTTTATACAATGCAGTTATGTTGTCGAAAGGTTTGACAACATACTTTAATATTTGTAACTTAAATTAATGTGTCTATTGCGTATGCTAAACAACGGATTGACTCCCGGAATACCTGGTTCGAAGCTCGGAATCACAGGCTATGTGGCGCTATTGACTTAGCTGTGCGAATCTGACAGAAAGTTGTAACGTTTTGGAACAGCGTGCATATCGATTTCCTGATTCATACATGAGAAGAAGGTGCCCGTCTCTAAAAGGAATAATAGGACGTTTGCTTGAACACGAATTAAATCAATGGTTACTGTAGGTTAGGGTATCGGAGGGTAAGGTCTTCGGTAAATGGTTTTACGCTATACCATCGTGTATCGTTCGACAAAGATTTTACTATCCACTTTAACATTCGTACCGTGAATTAACGCGACGATTGGTAATTCTGCACTGTGGATTCACTCCCGGAGTACGTAGTCTGACTCTCGGAATGGCAGGATATGAATGTCTTTTGATTTATCAGATGGACTATAGAGGAATGTGCTAACGATCTCTCACTGTTCTGCCCCCGATCATTCTATTCATACATGCAAACACGGTGTCCGTGTGCCAAAATGTCTACTAATTTATTCCGGTAAACACTAAGCAAGCCAATCGCTACAGCGGGATGGGTTCTCGGAAGGTAAGGCCTGCGGTAAAATGCTTGTCTCTATGCCAATTCGTTACCTTCTACATCGGTTTCACTCTGCACTTTAATATTCATATCGTGAATTAAGGTGTACGTTGCAAAACAGTTCAGCGGATTTACTCGCGGAATACTTAGTTTGCCTCTCGGAATCAGGGGACTGATTTTGCTATTGACATAGACGTTCAATTCTCAAAGAAGGGGGGAACGTTCTCGCACGGTTTGCCCTCAAGTCCCTACATACGCATGAAAATAATGTGTCGGTCTGCTAAAATGTTTAATAATCTGTTTCCGTGAGCATGGAGCAAGACTCTCGCTACAACGCGATAGGGTGGTGACAGGTAAGGTGTTGGGCAAAAGAAATGAAAATAAAAATTACTGTATAGAAAGTGGTAATGTTCTCCGACAGTTTGACTCTCTGCATTAATATTCATACCGCGAATTAAGATGTCTATCGCCGATACCTACCAGCGGATATACTCCCGGTATACCTGGTTTGAATCTCGGTATCACAGGACAGTTGAAGGTATTGACGTAGCTGTGCCACTCTCAATGGAGGTGGTTACTTTCTCGAACGATTTGACTTTCCATTCTGCTACTGTAACACGAAAACATGGTGTCCTCCTACTAAAGTATCTACTAACATCTATCCGTGAACACTAGGTTAGACACTACCTGCGGCGGGTTAAGTACTCGGAGGGTATGGTATCCGGTAAAAATTTTAAATGTATACTAATAGGTAACGTTCTACAACGATTCCATTCTGTACATTAAAATTTATTCCGTGAATTAGGGCGTGGAATGCCAATGCTATACAGGGTATTGATTGCCGAAGTACTTGGTTTGACTCTCGGAATCACAGGGTAGGTGAAGCTATTGACTAAGAAGAAGGTGGTAACATTCTCGGACAATTTGTTCGTCGATCTTCTAATTCATACATGAGTTCAAGGCGACGTCACTAAATTGTTTAAGAATGCGTTTCCCTAATCACGTAGGGAAGTAGTCAATGACCTTCTAATTCATACATGAACTGCAGGTGCCCGTATCTGAAATGATTACTAATTTCTTTCCCTTATCACGATTTTATACTCACGATATGGCGAGTTAGATTCTCCGATTGTAGGGTTGTCTGCGAAATGTTTGACTCTATACCAATAAGAAACATTCTGCAACGGTTTCACGTATCTCATTAATATTCAAGCCGCGAATTCAGGTACCTATTGCCAAGAATGTTCAGGAGATTTACACCAGGACGGTGGTAACGTTCTCGCACGGTTTGCCCTGGATATTCCTATATATGCATCAAAATAACGTGTCCGCCTACCAAAATGTATACTAATTTGAAAGCGTCAAAAATGAGGAGCACAGTCGAGGCAGGGTGTTGGGTTCTCGAAAGGTAAGGTATTGGGCAAAAAAATCACTATACGAATTGGTAATGTTCTGTGATGGTTGGACTCTCAACCTCAATATTCATGTCGTGATGTAAGGTGTCTATTGCCGATACTGTTCAGTGTATTTAATCCCGGAATACCTAGTTGTTCTCTCGGAAAGGCAGGATGGGTATAGCTGCTGGCATAGCCGTTCGTCTCTCACAGAAGGAGGCCACGTTCACGATCGGTTTGACTATCGCTCTTCTAATTCACACATGAAATTAAGGCGCCCGCCACTAAGGTTTATACTAATTTGTTCCACTTAACATGATGTTATACTCTCAATTCAGCTGGATTGGCTTCTCGGAAGGTAAGGCCGTCGGTAAAAAGTTTGTCTTTCAACAAACTGTATACGTTGTACATGGTTTGACTCTGTACTTTAATATTGAAACCCTGAACTAAGGTGACATGTGCCAATAATCTTCAGCGTATTTACACCTGGAATTCCAGGATTGATACTCGGAGTCAAGGGATAAGTGAGGCTATAGACTTAGTTATGCAGCTCTCATGAAAGGGGGTCACGTTCTGGAAGAGTTTTTCTCGCGACCTTCTAATTCATACATGAAATTAAGTTATCTATCTCTAAAATGTATACTAATTTGTATGTCTGGAAACGAAGTTATACTCTCGATACAGCGTTCTTGGTCTCGGGAGGTCAGGCCTTCCGCAAAATGTTTAAAGCTATACCAATAACTAACTTTCTACAACGGTTTGACTATGTACGTTAATATTTGCATCTTGAACAAGGGTGTCAATTGCTAATAATGTTCTGCGGATTTAGTCCCGGAATACCTAATACTGCTCTACGCATCACTGGATTGGCGAAACTTTTGGCTTAGCAGTGCGATTTTCAAGAAATGTCTAAACGTTCTCTAACGGTTTGACTCTCGATTTTGCTACTCAAACATGAAAATAATGTGTCCATCAACCATAACGACCTCTGACTTCTTTTTGCCTGAACAGTATGCAAGACACTACCTACAGCGGGGTGTGTTCCCGGATGGCAAGTTATTCCGTATTAAGAATGACTATATACCAATTGATAATGTTCGCCAACAGCTCGAGTATCTACCTCAAATTTCACAACGTAAGTTCAAGTACCAATCTCCATTACACCTCAGTGGATTTATTCCAGGAATCCCTTATTTGACTCTCAGAGTCACAGGATAGTTGAAGCTATTGACGAAGCCGTTCGGCCCACATAGAGGGTAATAACGTTTTCGAAAGGTTTGAGGATCTATATTCCACTTCATACATGAAACTATAGTGGTCGCCTCTGAAATGTATACTAATTTTTTCGCTGAACACGAAGTTTTATTTTCGAAACGGCGGGATAGCTTCACCGAAGGTCAGGCGATCGGTAAAGTGTTTGACTTCATACAAATATGTAACGTTCTCAAGCGGTTTCACGCTATACTTTAATACTCGAACCGTGAATTAAGGTGCCAATTGCCAATACACTTCAGCTGAATTACTCTGTTTTCCCGGGTTGCCTTTCGGAATCACCGGATAGTTGAAGCTATAGACTTAGCCGTTCGTCTCTCACAGAAGGTGGTAACGACCTCGAGCGGTTTGGCACTCGATCTTTTAATTCACGCATGAAATTAAAGTGCTCGTCACTAAAGTTTTTACTACATCGTACCTCTCAACACGATGTTATACTCTCGATACAGCGGGTCAGTTTTTCGTACGGTAAGGTATTCTGATAGAAGTGTAATCCTACACAAGTAGGAAATGTTGTACAACGGCTTCACGGGCTGCTGCAATATTCAACCGTGAATTGTGGTGTCTACTGCTAATCTGTAGAGCGCATTTTCTCCCGGAATGACTGGTGTGACTCTCGGAATCACAGGGTAGGTGAGACTATTGACGTAGCCGTTCGTCTCTCACAGAAGGTGGTAACGACCTCGAACGGTTTGGCCCTCGATCTTCTAATTCATACATGACATTAAGGTGCTAGTCACAGGAATGAAGACTGATATATTTCTCTGAACACGAAGTTTTATTCTCGAAACGGCAAGTTAGCTTCGCCGAAGGAAAGGCCATAGGTAAAGTGTTTGACTTTATACCAATAGGCAACGCTCTAAACAGCTTTGACGCTCTAATTTAATATCCAAACCGTGAACTAAGATGCCAACTGCCAATACTCTTCAGCGGACTTACTCTCGGTTTTCCCGGGTTGCCTCTCGGAATCGTGGGAGTGGAGAAGCTATTGATTAGCTGTTCGATTCATAAGGAAGGTTGTTACGTTCGCGAACCGTTGGAAACTCGACCTTCTAATTCATACATGAAATTAAGGTGACCGTCACTAAAATGGATAATGATCTCATCCTCTGAACACGAAGTGATTCTCTCGATACAGTGGGCTAGGTTCTCGAAATCTAAGGTATTCGGCAAAAATAATGTCTTCAATCGTATTGGTAACGTTCGCAATCGGTTTGATTCTATACTTTAATATTCAGTCCTTGTGTTAAGGTGTTTACGGCCAACACTGTGCTGCCCATTTAGACCCGGCATCCCTGGCTTGACTTCCGGAATCACAGGATTGGTGTCGCTATTGACTTAGCCGATCGATCCTCAGAGAAGGTGGAAAAGTTCTCGAACGGTTTGACCTTCCACCTTTATATTTCATACTCGATATGAAGGTACCCTTCACTAAAGTGTGTACTAATTTGCTTCTCTGAACACGACGTTACACTGTCGGTACAGCGGGTCAGTTTTTCGGAGGGTAAGGCATTCTGTAAGTGGTTTGACCCTACACGAATATGTTATGTTTGACGGTCTGCTTTATTATTCATACCGTAAGTAAAGGTGTCTATTGCCAATACTGTACAGGGCAATTACTCCCGGAATACTTGGGTTGACTCTCGGAAAAACAGGGTAGGTGAAGGAATTGACTTAGCAGTTCGACTCCCAAAGAAGGTGGCAACTTTCTCGAACTGCTTGACAATGGATCTTCTAATTCAACATGAGGTTAACACGCCGTCACTGAAACGAATACTAATTTCCATATCTGTACACGAAGTAATACTCTCGATACAGCGGGTTAGTTCTTCGGAGGTAATGGTCTTCGGTAATGCGTTTCAGTTTATAGAAATTGGTAACAATCTAAATCGGTTTGACTCTCCCTTTTAATATTCAATCCGTTAATTAATGTGTCTATTACTAATGCTTTACAGCGGATGTACTCCTAGAATGCCTGGTTTGACTTTCGGAATCACAGGATGTACAAGGCTATGGACATACGTGCTCGTATCTCAAAGAAGGTGGTAAATTTCTCGACCGGTCTGACACGCGATCTGCTTTCTCATAGTCAAATTATGGTCCGATAACTAAAATGTTTATTAATTAGATCCTCTGAACACGAAGTTATTCGCGTGATACAGCCAGGAAGGTAAGGTTTGCGATAAAGGGTATGAGTTTATACCAATTGGTATTACTCTCAAACGGTTTTATTCTCTACCTTAATATTCGTGCCATGAATTAATATTCTTATTGCCAATACTGCTAAGCGGATTTACTCGTGGAATACCAGGCTTGGCGCTAGGAATCACTGCTTTGGGAGAAGCTGTTCACTCAGCCGCTCGACTCCAAGGGAAGGTTGAAACGATCTCGAATGGATTGACACAAGATCCTCTAATTCATACATGAAATTAAGGTTCGCGTCTCTAAACTGTATATTGATTTTCTTTTCTGAATGCGAAGTACTTCTTTCGATGCATTGGGTGAGGTTCTCGGATGGTAAATCCTTCTGTGAAATGTGTGACTCTATACCAATTGGTGTCGTTCTACAACGGGTGGACTCTGTATATTAATATTAGAACCGTCAATTGAGGTGCCAGTTGCCAGTACTGTTCAGTGGATTTACTCCAAGAATAACTGGTTTGACTCTCGGAATCACATGATAAGTGAAGCTGTTGACTTAGTCGTTCGTCTCTCACAGAAGATGGTAGCCTTCTCGAACTGTTTGTCCCTCGATATTCTAAATCATCCATAAAGTTAAGGCCAAATTCACCGAAATGAATACTGATTTCGTTCACCTATCACGAAATTATACTCTCGAAACGGCAAGTTAGAATCTCCGACGGCAAGTCTATCGGTAAAGGTTTGACTCTGTACAAATAAGCACCGTTCTATAACTGCATGACGGTCTGCTTTCATATTCAAGCCGCTAATTCTGTTACCTATTGTCAATACACTTCAGCGGACTTACTCCCGGAATTTCTGCTTCGATTCTCCGAATAACAAGATAGGTGAAGCTGTTCACTTAGCCCGTCGTCTCTCACAGAAGATGGCAACATCCTCAAGCGGTTTGACGCTCGATTATTCTGTTCATACATGAAAATAAGGTGTAATAAGTGCTTCTGCTATAAAGTCTACAAATTAGTCTCCGTGAAGACAAAGCATCGCACTCGCCACACCTGGTTAGGTTATAGGATGGAAATGTATTCGGAAAACAGAATGACTCTATACTAATTGGTTATGTTCACCGACAGATTGACCTTCTACTATAGTATTCCCGCCGTGAACTAAGGTGTCAATTGAAAATACTGTTCCGAGGACTTACTCCTGGAGTACCAGGCTTGACTCTCGTAGTTCCAGGGTAGTTGAATCTATTGGATCAGCAGTTCGACCCTCAAAGAAGGTCCAAACGATCTAGAACGGTTGACACTCGACATTCCTACTCATTCATGAAATTAAGGTGCCCGTCACTGCTATGTATACTAATTTCTTTCCGTTTGCACTAAACAAACACACTCGTTGCAGCGTGTTAGATTGTTGGAAGGTAAGGTAATTCGTAAATCGTTTGAGTTCATACCATCTGTCAATGTTCCCAAACTGTTCCACGCTCTACTTTAATATTCAAGCCGTGAACAAAGGTTTCCATTGCCAATAGTGTACAGCGGATTGACTCCCAGAATACCCGATTTGACTATCGAAATATCAGGATAGGTGAAGCTATTGACATAGCCCTTTTTTCCGTATAGAGTATGTGATCGTTCTCGAACGATTTGACTCTTGACTGTTCCTCTATTGATGCATGAAAATGAGGTATCCGCCTGCTAAAATGTCTATCAATTTGATTCCCTGAAAACTAAGATAGACACCCGCTGCAGCGGGATAGATTCGCGGAAGGTAACGTATTGGTTAAAAAGAATTACTTTCTTTTAATTGATAATGTTGTCCGGCGGTTTGACTCCATGAACGAATTACACGATCAAGTGCCAAAGCTTTCGAAAACGTTAAAACATTCCCTAAAATCGAACGCTTAAAACAATATCTATACCTATTCTGTGATTCTGAGAGTCAAATTAGGTACTCCGTGCGTAATACTGTCCCCTGAACAGTATTGGCAATAGACATCTTAGTTCATGGTTTGAATATTAAAGTTTGTCGTCAAACTGTCTGAGAACGCTACCAATTTGTATAAATTCATTCCGTTTACAAAGTGCCTTACCTTCGGAGAACTTAACCCGCTACATCTAGAGTATAACTTCGTCATCAGAGAAAGAAAATGGTATTGATTTCAGTGACGGGCCACTCGATTTCATCTATGTTTTAGAAGACCGAGGGTCAATCCGTTCGAATACGTTGCCACCATCTGTGCCAGACGAGCGGCTAACTGAATATGTTCACGTATCCTGCGATTCCGACACTCAAACGAGGTACTCAAGAGTAAATCCGCTGAACGGTATTGGAAATAGACCCCTGAATGTACGGTATGAATATTTAATTTGGGAGTCAAGCTGCTTGAGAACCTAACCAATTATTATAAAGTCAAACGCTTTATCGAAGGCCTCACCTTCCGCGAACTTCACCCGCTGAATCGAGAGTATAACTTCGTGTCCAGAGAAACACATTAGTATACATAATATAGACGGGCACCATTATTCAGTGCATGAATTGGAAGATCTCGGGTCAAACCGTGGCAGAGCTTTACAACGTTCGCTGAGAGTCGAACGGCTAAGGCAATAGCTTCACGTATCATGAGATTCCGCGAGTCAAATTAGGTATTCCTCGAGCAAATCCGCTGAACACTATTTGCAATTGGAGCCTTATTTCACGGAATCAATATTCAAGCAGGCAGACAAACCGTTGTAGAACATTACCAATTGCTATAAAGTCAAACGTTTTACCCGAGACCTTCCCGTCCGAGAACCTCACCCGCTTTATTGAGAATATTACTTCGCGTTCAGGGCAAGAAGTTAGTATTCATTTCAGTGATGGGCATCATTATTTGGTGTATGATTTAGATGGCCGAGTGTCAATCCTATCGAGAACGTTGCCACATTCTGTGGGAGACGAACAGCTTAGTCCAGTGCTACACCTATTTTGTAATTCCAAGAGTCATATCAGGTAATACGGGCGTAAATACGCTTGTCTGTATTGGCAATAGCCACCTTAATTCACGGTATGAATAATAATGTAGAGAGTCAAACCGTCGGAAACGATTATCAATTTCAATAAAGTCATCTTTTTTTTTTTACACAACACTTTACCTTCCAGGAACCTGTCCCGTTGTAGCGATTCATCTGCGTCGCGCTCACGGAAACAAATTATTAGATGCGTTGGCAGACGGACGTGGTATTCTATGTATGAATAGGAAAATTGAGACTCAATCCTATCGATAACGTTACCACCAGCTTTGGGAGTCGATCGGCTAAGTCAATAGCCTCACCTATCCTGATTTTTCGAGAGTCGAACCAGATATTACGGAAGTAAATGTACTGTGCAATGTTGGAAATAGACACCTTAATTCTCGGTTTGAGTATTAAGATACAGCGACACACAGTTTGAGAACGCTTCCAATTGGTACAGAAGACAAATGCTTTACGCAAGACCTTACCTCGCGCGAAACTCACCCGCGTTATGGAGAGTGCAACATCGTGTTCAGGGGAAGAAATTTGTAATCATTTTAGTGACGGGCGCCTTAATTTCATGTATGAATTAGAAGACGGAGGGTCACACCGTTCGAGATCGTTGGCACATTCTGTGAGTGATGAACGGTTATGAAAATAGCTTCACCCATCCTGCGGTTCCTAGAGTCAAACCAGGAAATTCGTGGGTCTATCCGCAGTACAGTATTGTAAAGAGACACCTTCGATTGCGGTTCGAATTGTAATATAGAGTTTCGAACCGTCGTAGAACGTTACTTACCGGTATATGTTCAAACTTTTTATGTTATGCTCCGAGAAACTAATCCGCTGCAGCAAACATCTTGCTGAGTGTTCTGGGAACCGAATTAGTACACACTCTAGGAGACAGACACACTAATTGCATCTATCAATAGGAAGATCGAGGAACAAATCGTCCGAGAACGTTTCAACCACTTTTGAAAGTCGCATGACTATGGCAATAGCATCACATTTCCTGTGATTTCGAGACCAAAATCCAGGTATTGCGTGAGAAAATCCACTCAACAGTATTGGCTAGAGACACATCAATGTACGATTTAATTATTAAAGTAGACCGTCAGGCTGATTCAGTGCGTTGCCAAAATGTATAAATGCGAACGATGTATTAGAGAACTTACGCGCCGAAAGCATGCATCGGGAGTATAACTTCCTGTTCAGAAAATGAAATTAGTATTCATTTGAGAAATGGGCATCTTATCATCGTGTGGGAATTAGAAGATCGTGTGCCAAATCATTCTAAGTCGTTAACACCTTCTTTTAGAGTCGAACCGCTGAGTCAACAGCTTCACCCATAGTTGTAATTCCAAGCGTCAAGCCTGGTATTCCACGAGAAAATCCGCTCAGCAGTATTGGCGATGGTAACATTAATTCACCGCATGAATAATAAAGTAGAGAGTCAAACCGTCGGAGAACATTACGAATTGGTATAAAGTAATTCTTTAACTTATATCTTACCTTCCTGGAACCCAACCCGTTGCAGTGAGTGTCCTGCTTAGTGTTCACGGATACAAATTGGTGGCCATTTTAGAAGAGGGACACATTTATTTCACGTATGAATACGAATATCGAGTTCTAATCCATTCCACAGCGGTACCACCTTTATTGAGAGTCGCATAGCTATGATAGTACCTCCACGTATCCTGTGATTCCGAGAATCACACCTGTCATTCTGGGAGAAAATCTGCTGAACTGTAGAGGCAATAGGTTCCTCAATTCAAGGCTTGATCATTAAAGTATAGAGTTTAACCGTCGGAGAACATTACCAATTGTTATAAAGTCGTTCATTTTGCAGACTACATTACCTTCCGAGAACGTATCCCGCTGTATCCAGAGTATAACTGCGTTATCAGAGATACAAATTAGTATACAATTTAGTGGCGGGCACCTTAATTTCATGCATCAATTATGAAGATCGAGTGTCAAACAGTTCGAGGATGTTACCCTCTTCTTTGAGGATCGAACGGCTATGACAATAGGTACACCTATCGTGTTATTCCGAGAGTCAAACCAGGTATTTCTGGAGTAAATCCGCTGAACACTATTGGCAATAGAAACCTTATTTCATGGTTTGAATATTAAAGCAGACCGTGAAACCATTGTAGAACGTTACCTATTGGTATAAAGTCAAAAGTTTTACTGGATACCTTACCCTCCGAAATACTAACCCGCGGTATCAAGTGTATAATGTCGTTTTAGGAGAAAGAAATTAGAATTCATTTCAATGACGGACAGCTAAACTTCATGTTTATCAAATAGAAGATCGTGTGTTGAACCGTTCGAGAACGTTACAACCTTCTTTGGGAATCGGACGAATAAGTATATAGCTGCACCTGTCGTGTGATTCCGATCGTCAAATCTTATATTCCGGGAGTCATTCCGCAGTATAGTATTGGCAATATACACATTAATTCACGGTTGGATTATTAAAGCAGACTGTTATAGAGTTGTAGAACCTTACCTATTCCTATAGAGTCAAACTTTCAAACGAAGGCATTGCCTTCCGGGAAACTGACCCGCTGCATCGAGATTATAACTTCGTGTTCAGAGAAGCAAACTAGTATACATTGTAGAGACGCGGACATTAATTTCAAGTATGAATTATAAGATCGAGGGTCAAACCGTTATCGAATGATACCGCTTTGTGTGAGAATCGAACGGCTCAGTCAATAGCTTCACCTATCCTGCGATTCCGTCAGTTAAACCAGGTATTACTAGAATAAATCCCCTGAACCGTATTGGCAATCGACACCTTAATTCAGGGTACGAATATTACAGTAGAAGGCCAATCCGACGTAGAACATTACCAAATGGTATAGAGTAATTCGGTTTAGAGAACGCATTATCTTCCCAGAACCTAACCTGCTGTGGCGTGTGTCTTACTTAGTGCACTAGGAAGCAAATTAGCAGACATTATAGCAGAGCACAACATATTTTGATATATGAGTTAGAAAATCCAGTGCTAAACCGTTCGAGAACGTTACCACGCTCTCTGAGAGTCGAACAGCTGAGTCAATAGCTTCATCTATTCTGTGATTCCGAGAGTCAAATCAGGCAATCCGTCAGTAAGTCCGCTGCAGTTTATTGGCAACTGACACCTTTGTTCGCGTTATGAACACTAATGTGGAAAGTCAAACGGACAGAGAACAATCAGCATAATGTCATTCCGTATACCAAATACGATACCGCCCAAGATCCAACATCGCTGTAGCTAGTGCCCTGCTTAATGTCCCCGGAAACAAATTGGAAACCATTTTAACGAACGAACACCAGATGATTGTGAATAATTATCATCACCGAGAGTCAAAGCGTTCGAGAGCGTTACCACCTTCAGTGAGGACGACCGGCTAAGCCAATAGCTTCACCTGTCCTGTGATTCCGTAAGTCAATCCTAGTAGTTCAGGAGTAAATCCGCTGAAGAGTATAGGAAATGGACACCTCAATCCACTGTACGAATACATAAGTAGAGCGTCAAGCTGATTGAGAATGCTACTAATGGGAACAGCGTACTATTCTTCCATGGATGGCTTGCCTTCCCAGAATATAACCCGCAGTATCGTTGGTATAACATCGTGGTCATAGAATCCAATTTGTAAACATTTTTGTTGTGTGCTCGATAGTCTAATATATGAATTAGAAGATCGAGTGTCAAGCCAATCGAGAACGATAGCACCTTCATTTTCAGACGAACGGCGACGTCTATAGCTTCACCTGTCGTGTGATTCCGATAGTCAAACCACGTATTCATGGAGTAAATGCGTTGAACATTATTGGCTATAGATATATTACGGTTTGAAAATTAAAGCAGACCGTTAAACCGTTGTAGAACGTTTCCTATTGGAATAGCGTCAAACGTTTTACGGATGGTCCTACCTTCGGAGAAGCTAACCCGCTGTATCGTGGGTATAACATTGCGTTCAGAGGTACAAATGGGTATACATTTTAGTGACGAGCACCTTAAATTCACGAATGAGTAAGAGGATCGAGGTTCAAGCCGTTCGAGGACGTTTCCACTTCCTTGAGTGTCCAACAACGGAGTCAACAGATGCACCTATCCAGGGGTTCTGAGAGTCAAGCCTGGAAATCCAGGAGTATGTCCGCTGAACTGTATTGGCACTTGACAATTTAATTCGCTCTACGAATATTACAGTAGAAGTTCAATACGTCAGAGAACATTACCAATTGCTATAGAGTCATTACTTTAATCGAATACTTTACCTTCCTAGAACACACCCCGCTATAGCGAGTGTCATTCTTAGTGCTCGCGGAAACAAATTTGTAAATGTTTTAGCAGACGGACACCTTACTTTCAGGTATCTATAGAAAAATCGACAGTCAAACCGTTCGAGAGTGATCCCACCTTCTTTGCGAGTCGAACGGCTAAACGAATAGCTTCACCAAACCTGCTATTCCGATAGGCAAACCAGGCATGCCGCTAGTCAAACCGCAGTACACTATTTGAAATGGGTACTTTAATCCACGGATTGAATATTAAATTAGAGTCCGAAACCGTTTGAGAACGATACCAGTTGGCATAAGGTCAAATGTTTTACCGAGCACTTTACCGTCCGTGAAACTAATCCGCTGTATCGACAGTATTAATTCGTCATCAGAGAAACAAATTAGTATACATGTTGGCAACCGTCACCTTAATTTCATGTATGAATTAAAAGAACGATTTTCTAACCATTCAAGAACGTTACCACCTTGTTTGAAACTCGAACGGCTGAGTTAATAGCTTCAGCTATCCTGTGATTCCGTAGAGTCAAGCCTGACTTAATGGATTTAATCCAGGAGTAAATCCGTGTAATAGTACTGGCAGCAGACACCTTAATTTACGCTGTGAATATTCAGGTAGAGAGTCAAACCGACAATGGAAATGACAGGATGGTACAAAGACATTCTTTTTACAAATTACGTAACCGGCTGCTGGGCGTGCCTTGTATCGTGTTCAGTGTAACACATTAGTTTACATAACATAGACGGGCACCATTACTCCGTGCATTAATTAGAAGGTCTCGAGTCATACTGTTGCAGAGCTTTACAACGTTCGCTGAGAGTCGAACAGCTAAGACAATAGATTAGGCAATCCTGTGATTCAGGAAGTCAAATCGGGTATTCCGGGAGCACATCCGCTGGACAATATTGGCAACTGACAGCTTATTTCACGGTACGAATATTAAGGTAGAGGGTCAAACGGTTATAGAGCTATATCTTTTAGTTTAGAGTCAAACTTTTCACCGAATGCTTTACCGTCCGAGATGCCTATCACGCCATAGAGAGTTTCTTGCATGGAGTTGCCGGAAACAAATTAGCAGAAATTTTAGCAGGCGGGCGCTTTATTTTCATGCACGAAAGAAAACACGTAAGTAAAAACGTTCGAGAGCATTACCACCATCTTTGAGAACAAAACCGGTCAAGTCTGTGGTTTCAACCATCCTGTGGTTCCGAGAGTGAAACAAGCCTCTTCGGAGTAAATCCGCTCAACTAGATAGGCAATTGACACGATAATTCACGGTATGGACATTACCAATTGATAATGATCTCCGACAGTATGACCCTCCACTGGCACTCTTTTTACCGAAGTCCTTACCTTCCAAGAACATAACCCGCTGTATAGAGAGTGTAACTTCGTGCTCAAACAAAGGAATTAGTATCCATTTCAGTGACAGTCCCCTAATTTTCTTGTATGAATTTGAAGGTCGATTGTCAAATGGATCGGGAACGTGACTTTTCGTTGAGAGTCGATCGGCTAAGTAAAGGGCTTCACCTATCCTGGGATTCTGAGCTTAAAACCAGGCACTCCAGGAATAAATCTGCTGAAATGTATTGCCAATAGACATATTAATTCACAGTTCGAATATTAAAGTCGAACGTCAAATCTTTGTAGAACGTTGTTTATTCGTACAGCGTCAAACTTTTTACTGACGGCCATACCTTCCGAGAATCCCAAACCGCTGCAGCAAGTGTCTTGCACAGTGTAAATGGCAAATTTGTAACATTTAACCCGGGAATACATGGTTTGACTCTTAGAATATGGGAATACGTCAAGTTATGGACATAGCCGTTCGTCTCTCAAAGAAAGTGATAACGTTCTCGAACGTTTTGACCCTCGATTTTATAAATAATACATGAAATTATGGTGCCTGTCACTAAAATTCATACTAACTTGCTTCTCTGAACACGAAGCCTCACCATCTATACAGATTGTTTGTTCCTAGGAATGTATGGCCTTCGGTAAAATGTTTGACTCTATACCAACAGGTAACGGCCTACACTGTTTTCACTCCGTATATTAATATCAATACCGTGATATATGATGTCAAAGACCAATACTTTTCAGCGGATTGTCACAAGGAATACCTGGTTTGACTTTCGGAATCACTGGATAGGTGAAGGTATTGGCATAGCCGTTCGTCCCTCGCTGTCGGTGGTATAGTTCTCGAACTGTATGACGCTCGATCTTCTAATTCATGCAAGAAATCAAGGTGCCTGTGTCAGAAGTGAAAACTAATCTCCTTTCCTGATCACGAACTTATAATATCAATGAAGCTGGAGTGGTTCGCGGAACGTAAGGCCTTCGGTAAACCGTTTGACTTTATACCACTTGGGAACGCAATCAAATGGTCAGTCGCTCCACTTTAATGCTCAAGCCGTGAATTAGGGTGCTTAGTGCCAAAACTGTTCAGCGGTCAGACCTGGTTTGACTCTTCGAATCACAGGATTGGGGAAGCTATTGGCGTTGCGGTTCGACTCTCACAGAAGGTGGCACCGTTCTCGAGCGGTTTGACTATCCATCCTCTAATTCATATTTGAAAATATGTTGTGCTGCAGCGATAATGCCTACTCATTTATTTCCGTGGGCGCTAAGGTGGGTTCTAGGAAGGGTATGTTTTCGGTAATAAGAATGACTCCATACTAATTGGTAATATTCTCCGACGGCTTGACCTTCTACTTCAATGTCCATATCGTGAATTAAATGGCCTATTGCCAATACTGTACAGCGAGTTGACAGCTGGGATACCTGATTTGACCCTCGGAATGACAGGACAGGTGGTTTCATTGATGTAGCAGTTGGAGCCTCGAAGAATGTGGTAACGTTTTCGCACCGCTTTTCTCTCGATCGTCCTAATCATACATGAAGATAAGGTGTCCGTCTTCCGAAATGACTAATAATTTTTTTCGATGAACATGTAGGAAGCCAATCACTACAGGGTTTCTCGGAAGGTAAGGCCGTCGGTAAACAGCTTGACTCTATGCCAATTCGTAATGTTCTACAACGGTTTGACTCTGCACTTTGGTAGGTATGGTGTAAAAATCCAATACCCTAAAGCGGATTTACTTCCGGAGATCATGATTTGACTTTAAGAATCATTGTACGGGGGTAAATGCGCTGTACGTTAGTGGCAATAGACACTTTTGTTCACGGCTTCAATATTAATGCAGGCCGCCAAACCGTCGGGGAACGTTACCCGTTGGTATAAAGTCATTCCACATACCGAATACGTAACTATCCGAGAAGCTACCTCGCTGGATCGAGAGGATTATTTCGTGTTCAGTTGGACGAATTAGTATAATTTTTATTGACGCGCACCTTAATTTCATTTATGAATCAGAAGCTCGAGGATCATACCGTTCAAGAACGTTACCACCTTCTGTGCGAGACAAACGGCTAAGTCAATAGCGTCACCTATCCTGTGACACCGAGAGTCAAGCCATGTATTCCGGGTGCAGCTACGGTAGACAATTTTGGCAATGGCCGCCTTAATTCATGGCTTGAATATTAAAGCAGACAATCAAACCCCTTTAGAATGTTACCAATTGCTATAAAGTCAAACGTTTCACCGGATGCCTTGCCGTCCGCGAACCTCACCCGCTTCATTGAGAGTATAACTTTGTGTTCGGAGGATCATAATCGTAAACATTTTAGTTACGGGGACCGTAACTTCATTATGAACAAGAAGCTGGAGGGTTAAACCGTTCGAGAAAGTTTCCACCTTCTTTGAAAATGGAACGGCTATGTCAATATCTTCACCTATCATGCTGTTCCGAGAGTCAAACTGGTTCCCCGGGAGTGAATCCGCTGATCAGTATTGGCAGTAGGAACTGTAATTCTCGATTTGAATATTAAAGTAGAGCGACAAATCGCCGGAGGTCATAACCAATTCGTGTAAAGGCTGGTAACGTTCTGGAATGGGTTGTCCCTCGGTATTTTAATTCATATGTGACGTTAAGGTGCCCGTCACTAAAATGAATAGTAATTTGGTCCACTGAACACGATGTTATACTCTCGATACAGCGTGATAGATTAACCGCAGGTAAGGCTTGCGGTAAAAGTTCGACTAGTTACGAATTGGTGGCGTTCTCAAATGGTTTGGCTCTTGGCATTAATATTCAAGCCGTGATATACGGTGTTTGTTTAATGCCAATACTGTATAGCGGAATTTCTCCCGCAATACCATGTGCGACATTCGGAATTACATGATAGGTGTAGCGATTGACTGAGCCGTTCGATCCTCAAAGAAGTTGGTAACGTTTTCGATCTGTTTGACACTCGAAATTTATAATTGTTGCATGAAATTGAGGTGCCCGACACTAACATGCATACGATTGTGCTTCTCCGAACACGAAGTTGTGCTCTAGATACTGCGGGTAAGATTCTCGGATGTAAGGCCGTCTGTGAAAAGTTTGACAATATACAAATAGGTACCGTTCTACAAAGTTTTGACTCTGAACTTTAATATTCATACGGTGAATTGCGGTGTCGACTGCTAATACTGTACAGCGGAATTACTCCCGGAATACCCAGTATGACTCTCGGAATCGCAGGTAGGTGAAACAATTGACATGGCCGTTCGTCTCTCTGAGAAAATGGCAACGTTCTCGATCGTGTTAACACTCGATTTTCAAATTCATACGTGAAGTTAAGGTGACCGTCACTAAATTATAAAATAACTTGTTCTTCTGAACACGATGATATATTCCCTATACAGCGTGTTAGGCTTTCGGTGGATGAGGCCGTCAGTAAGACGTTTGACTATATATCAATTTGCAAAGATCTCAAAATTTATGACCCTCTACTTTAAGTTCAAACCGTGAATTAAGGTATCTATTGCCAGTACTGTTCAATGCACTTAATCCCGTATCTCCTGGTTTACCTCTCGCACTCATAGGATAGACTAAGTTAGTGACTTAGCCGTTCGACGCTCAAAGAAGATGGTATCGGTCTCGAAAGGTTCGGCCCTCGACCTTCTAATTCATACATGAAATAAAGGTGCCCGGCACTAAAATGTATACTGATTTTCCCTGAGAACACGAAGATATACTCCCGACACAGCAGGCTAGCTTCTCAGAAGGTAAGGCCTTCGCTATAAAGTTTGACACTATATAAATATGTAACAACCTACAAAGGTTTGACTCCGGACATTAACATTTACACCATGAAATACGGTGTACGATGCCAATACTGTACAGCGGATTTACTCCCGGTATTATTGCTTTGACTTTGTGTATCACAGAATACGAGAAGCTATTGACTTAGCCGTTTGAATCACAACGAAGGTTGTAACGTTTTCGAACGGAGTGACTCCCTGTCATTCTTTTCATACATGAAAATAAGGAGTTCGTCTGCTAACACGTCTACTAATCTGTTTTCGTAAACAATAAGCATGACACACGCAACTGCGGGTTAGTTTCTAGGAAGGTTATGCATTCGGTAAGAAGAATGACACTATATAGATTGGCAATTAGCTCCGACGGATTGACCCTCTACTTTAATATTTATACCGTGAATTAGGGTGTGCATTGGCAATACTGAACAGCGGATCGACTGCCAGAATACCAGATTTGCCTATCGGAATCACAGGATAGGTGCATCTGTAGACTTATCCGTTCAACTCCCAAAGAAGGTGGGATCGTTCTCTAACGGTTTGACGCCCTATTATTCTGTTCTTACATGAAAATAAGGTGTCCGTCTGCTAAAATGTCTACAAATTTGTTTCCGTATGCACGAAGCATGACACACGCTACGGCGAGATATGTTGTATGAACGTAACGTATTCGGTAAAAGTGGGGACTCCATTTCGATAGGTAACGATCTGAAACGGTGCAAGGCAATATTTTAATATTGAAATCGTGATTAAAGGCGACTATTGCCAATATTGTTCATATGATTTACTCCCGGAATACCTGGCTTGACTCCATGTATGAATTATACGATTGTGTGCCAATCCTTTCGAAAACGTTACTACATTCCTTAAAATCGAACGGCCAAGACTGTAGCTTCACCAATCGTGTGATTCCGCCGCTCATCATTATCAATTAATATAAAGTAATTATTTTTAACCAATGCAATACCTACCGAGAACCTATCCCTCTGCAGCGAGTGTCTATCTTAGTTTTCACGGAAACAAATGAGTAAACATTTCAGCAGACAGACACCTCAGTTTCACGTATGAATAGCAAAATTAGGTGCCATTCTGTTCGAGATCGTTAGCACCTAGTTTTAGAGTCGTAATGCTAAGTCAATGGCTTCACCGCCCCTGTTATTCCGAGGCTCATACTGGGAATTCCAAGAGTCTATCCGCAGTATAGTGCTGGCAGTAGACACACTAATTCACAGTATAAATAGTACAGAACAGAATCAGATCGCTGTAGAACATTACCTACTGGTACAGAGTCAACATATTTACAGAAGGCCTTACCTCCGGTGAAGCTAAACCGCTGTATCGAGAGTATAACTACCAGTTCAGAGAACCAAGTTAGTATACGTTTTATAACGGGAACCTTATTTTAGTTTTTGTGATAGGGGACAATCCGTTCGAGATCTTTACCAGCTTCCTTGAGAGTCGAACGGCTAAGTCAATAGCTTCACGTATACCTTGATTCCGAGGGTGAATCCAGATATTCTGCGTGTAGATCCGCAGTACAGTATTGGTAATAGTACTTTAATTTACGGTATAAATAGTGATATAGAGATTCGAACCTTCATAGAACGTTACCTACTGGTATAGGTTCAATCATTTTACCGGAAACTTTACCCATCGAGAACCTAACCATCTGCAGCGACTGTCTTGAGAATGATCGCGAAAACAAATAAGGACACATTTTAGCGGACGGACACTACATGTTTGTTTGTAAATATCAGTCCGAGAACGTGACAATCATCCTTGAGGCTCGTGCGACTAAGTCAATAGCTTCACCTAGCCCGCGATTCCGAGTGTTGAAGTAGGCATTCCGGGTATAAATTCGCTAAACAATATTGGCAATGGACACCTTAATTCACGGTTTGAATATTCAAGTAGAGCGTCAAACCGTTTTAGTGCGGTATCAATTGGTAAAAAGTGAAACCTTTCAACGAAGACATTTCCCGCTAAAAAACTAATACCATGTATCGAGAGTATAACTTCGTGTATGTAGAAGGAAGTTAGTCTCCATTTTGAAGACGAGCACCTTAGCTTCATGTATGAATCAGAATATCGTCAGTCAAACAGCTCGAATACGATGCCACCATCTATGACAGACGAACATCTACGTCAATAACTTCACATACCCTGTGATTCGGAGGGTCAAACCGGGAATTCCGTGAGTCTATCCGCAGTACGGAATTGGTAATGGACACCTTAATTGACGGTATGAATATTAATGTAGAGCGTCAAACCACTTGAGAGCGCTAAAGATTGGTATTGAGACAAACGTTTTGCCCGCCGCCATACCTTCCGCGAATATCACCCTCTCCATCGAGAGTATAACTACGTGTTCAGAGAAATAAACTATTATTGATTTCAGTGACGGGCATCTTAACATCATGTCTGAATTGGTCGATCGAGGGTCAAGCTCTTCGAATGCGATACCCCCACCCTTGAGATTCGAGCGGCTAAGCCAATAACTATACCCACCCTGTGATTCCGAGTGTCACACCACGCATTCCTGGAGTAAATCCGCTGCACAGCATTGGCCTTAAAAAACCTATATCCCGCTATAAATATTAATTTACAGAGTCTCACAGTCGTACAACACTACCTGTTGGTATAGGGACTAACATTTCACCGAAGGACGTATCTTCCGAAAAATTAACCCGCTGTATCGAGAGTATATCTACGTGCTCAGAGAACCAAAATGGTGTAAATTCTAGTGTCGGGCACCATAATTTCACCTATGCAACGGAATATTGAGTGTCAAACCGTTGGAGATCGTTACCACCTTTCTTTAGAGTCGCACAGCTAAGTCAATAGCGTCTCCTATCCTGTTTTACCGAGAGTCAAACCAGCTATACCTGGAGTATATCCGCTGAAACTTATTGGCAATAGGCACCGTAATTCCTGGTATGAATGTCAAAGTAATGAGTCACACCGTCGGCGAACATTACCAATTCGTATTCAGTCATTTCTCTTACAGAATACCTTACCTCCCGAGAAACTTACCCGCCGTATCGAGAGTATAGATACGTGGTTAAGAAAACACATTAGTGTACATTTTGGTGACAAGCTACTTAATTTGATGCATGAATTAATAAGTCGAGGGTCAAATCGCTCGAGAACGTTACCAACTTCTCTGAAAGACGAACGGTTAAGTCAGTAGCATCCTTATCCTGTTATTATCGGAGAGTAAAACCAGGTATTGTGGTAGTATGTCCGCTGAATAACTTTTTCAATAGATACCTTAGTTCACGGTTTGAATGCCAATGTAGAGAGGCTAGCAATCGGATAGCATTACCAAATGCTATAAAGTCATACATTTTATCGAGTACCTTACCTTCCGAGAACATATCCACTTGTAGCGAGTGTCTTGCTTAGTGCTCACGGAATCAAATTAGTGGACACTTTAGCAGACGGATACTGTAATTTCATGTCTGAATAGCAAAATCGATAGTCCAACCACGCAAGAGTGTTACCACTTTCTTTGGGATTGGAACGGCTAAGTTAATAGCTTCACGCATCCTGGGATTCCGAGAGGCAAACTAGGTACTCCGGGTTTAAATTCGCTGAGCGGTATTGGCAACAGACGCCTTAATTGGCGGCTTAATATTATAGTAGGAATGCTAGCCGGAGAACATTTCTAAGTGATATAAAGTTATAGTCTTTACCGAGTAACTTACCTTCCGTGAACCTAACACGCTGTATGGAGAGTATAACTTTATGTTCAGAGAAGGAAACAAGTATACATTATAGTGACGAGCCCCTTAGTTTCATGCATAAATTAGAATATCTAGTGGCGAACCTTCCGAGAAAGTAACCACCCTCTATGGGATTCGAAAGGCTACGTCAGTAGCTTCGCACATGCTGTGATTCGGAGAGACAAGCCAGGTACCCGTGGAGTAAAACCGCTGACCAGTATTGGCTGTTGGCGCCTTAATTCAAGGTTTTAACGTTAAATTATAGAGTCAAGACGTTGTAGAACGATGCCCATTCGTATGCAGTTAAACTTTTTACCGGATACCTTACCCTCCTAGAACATAACCCGCTGCAGTTAGTGCCCTGCTAAGTGCCCAAGGAAAAAATTAGTTGACTATTTAGCAGACGGACACTTTAATTGCATGTATCAATAGGAAGGTAGTGTGTCAAATCGTCCGAGAACGTTACCACCTCCTTTCAGAGTCGCATGGCTAAGACAAAAGCTTCACCTCTACTGTGAATTCGAGAGATAAACCATGTATTGCGGGAGAAAATCCGCTGGACAGTATTGGCAATAGACAACCTTAATTGAAGGTATGAAAATTAAAATATGGTGGCAAATCGTAGGAGAACTTTACCAATTCGTATGACGACAAACTTGTTACAGCACACCTTACTTTCCGCGAACCAAACCAGATGTATCGAAGGTGTAACTACGTTTTCATAATAGAAAATATGTATTCATTTTATTGACAGGCACCTCTATCTCGTGAATGAATATGGAGATCGCGAGTCAATCAGTTCGAGAACGTTATCGCCTTTTTTGAGAGTCGCATAACCAAGTCAGTACCTTCACCGATTCTGGTATTCCGACAATCAAACCAGGTATTCCGGGTGTAAATGCGCTGTGCAGTGTTGGCAATAGACACCGCAATTCACGGTTTGAATATTAACGTTGAACGTTAATCCGTTTGGGAATGCTAGCAAATGATATAATGTCAAACGATTTATGAAGGCCTTACCCTCCGAAAGCATATCCAGCTGTATCGAGAGTATACCGACGTGTTCAGAGTTGCACATTAGGATTCACTTTAGGGACTGGCACTTTAATATCATGTATGAATTAGAAGATCGAGGGTCAAACCCTTTGAGATCTTTTCCCCTTCCTTGGGTATGGAGCAGCTATGTCAATAGCTCAACCTATTTTATGATTCCGAAAGTCAAATGTGCACTCCGGGAGTAAATCCGCTGAACAGTATTGGCTTTAGTCACCTTATTTCATGCCTTGAATATTAAAGTAGAACACCGAACCATTTGAGAACATTACCAATTTGAATCGAGTCATACCTTCTACCGATGGCCTTACCTGCCGTGAATCTAACCAGCTGTATCGACAGTATAACATCGTATTGAGTGGAACAAATTACTATTAATTTTGACGACGGGCACCTTAATTTCATGAATGAATTCGAAGATCGGCGGTCAAGCCGCTCGAGAACGTCACCACCCTCTTCCTTTGAGAATCGAACGGCTGTGGCAATTGCTTCACTAACCTTAAAATTCCGAGAGTCAAATCATGTATTCCGCGAGAAAATCTGCTGTCCAGTATGGGCACTGGGTACCCTATTTCGCGGAATAAATATTAAAGTACACAGTCAAACCGTTTTAGCACGTTTCCTATTGGTGGAGAGTCAGACACTTACTCGTAGGCCTTGCCTTCCGACAAGCTAATCCGCTGCTTCGAGAGTATAAATACGCGTTCAGAGGAAGAAATTATTATTCTCTTCTGTGACGTGCAGGCTGACTTCATGTATGAATTGGAAGATCGAGTGTCATGGAGTTCGAGAACGTTGCCGCCCTCCTTGATATTCGAATGGTTATGTCAAAAGCTCCACATATCCTGTTATTCCGACAGCGAAACCTGGTATTCCGGGAGTCAATCCGCTGTACACTATTGACAATGCACATCTTAATTCACGGTTTGAATATTACATTAGGGCCTAAACCGTGTGAGCATATCACCTATTGGTATGAAGTCTAACTTTTAACAGAAGACCTTACCCTCCCAGAACCTAAACCACTGTATCGGGAGTATAACTTCGTGTTCAGTGAAACAAATTAGTACACATTTTAGAGACGGGAACCTGAATTTCATGTATGAATGAGACGATCGGTTGTCAAACCGTTACCAACTTACTTGAGAGTCGCAGAGCTAAGGCGATAGCTTCACCGGCCCAGGGATACTGAGAGCCAAACCTGTTATTCCGGGAATCAATCCGCTGTACACTATTGGCAATAAGCGCGTCAGTTGAAAGTATGAATATTATAGTTGTGCGTCAAACCGTTTTAGAACGTTTCCCATTGGTATTACGTCAGACGCGTTACTGATGACCTTACCCTCCGCAAGCCCAACGCATTGTATCGAGGGTATGACAAGGTGTTCAGAGGAACACGCTAGTATACGTTTTTGGCCGGGGCACCTTGTTTCATGTATGAAATAGAAGATTCAGAGTCAAACCGTCCGGGAACGCTACCACCTCCTTTGGGAATCGAGCGACGAACTCAATAGCTTCACTTATCCTTTTATTTCTATAGCTAAACCAGGTATTCCTCGACTAAATACGCTGTACAGTATTGGCAATAGACGCCTTCATTCACAGTTGGATAGTAAAGTAGAGCGTCAAACCGCTTGAAATCATTGCCAATTGGTATAATGTCAAAAACTTTACCGATGGCCTTACCTTCGGACAAGCACACTCGCCGCTTCGTGTGTATAACTTCGTGTTCAAGGAAAGAAGTTAGTCTTCATTTCAGTGACGGGCCTCTTCACTTCATGTATGAATTAGAAGGTTGAGTGTGAAACGATCAGGAACGCTACCACCTCCTTTGGGAGTCTAACTGCTGAGTCAATAGCTTCACCTATGGTGTGATTCTGAGGGTCAAATCAGGTAATAGCGAAGTAAACCCGCCGAAAAGTATCGGGAATTGACACCTTACTTCACGGTATTAATATTAATGTAGGGAGTCTAACCGTCGGAGACCATTACCAATTCGTATCGAGTCAGTCTTTTTTGGAATACCTATGCTTCCGAAATCCAATCCTGCTGTAGCGAGTGTCCTGCTTAATGTTAACTGAAATAAATTAGTAAACATTTTAGAGGACGGACGACACATGTTTGTGAATAAATATCAACATCGGGAGTCATTGCGATGGAGAACATTTCGTTGGAGAACAACAGATCTTTCTTGAAATTCGTCAACTCAGGTAATCCGGGAGAAAGTCCACTGAAGAATATTGACAACTGACACCTTAATTAACAGTTTGAAAATTGAAATAGATCGTAAAACCGATTGTGACCGTTACCAATTTTAATAAAGTCAAACGCTTTACGGATGGCCGCACAATCTACGAACCTCACCCCTTCAACGAGGGTATAACTTCGTGTGCATAGGATCAAGTTAGTAAACATTATAGTGACGGGGATCTTAATTTCATTACGAATAAGAAGGTCAAAGTTCAAACCGTTCGAGAAAGTTACCACATTCTTTGAAATTCATGCGGCTAAGTCAGAAGCTTCCTACGTCCGGTGATTCAGAAAGTCAAACGTGATGTTCCGGAAGTGAACGCGCTTTACAGTATTGGCAATAGATATCTTAGTTCGCGGATTCAATATTAAAATAGAGCGTCACACCTCGCGAGAACACAGCAATTGCTATATAGTGGAACATTTTACCGAATGCCTTACCGTCCGCGCAGCTGACACACCGTATTGAGAATATTGCTACGTGTTTAGGGAAACATATTTGTACAGAATATAGTGACGGCATCTGATACTCATGCATGAATTAGATGGTCAAACCGTTCGATAGCGTAGCCACAGTCTGTGAAAGACGCACAGATTCACGCCTATAGCTTCACCTATCCTGTGATTCCGCGACTAAACCCGCAGTACAGTATATGAATTAGACACGCTATATCACGTTATCAATATTAAGGAACAGTGTCAAGCCATTGCAGATCGGTACCTATTGCTATACGGTCAACCTTTTTAACGAAGGCCTTACCTTCCGTGAAGCTAACTGTCAGCAACCAGAGAATAACTTCGTCTTCGCGGAAGCGAATTGTAGACACATTAGTGAAGGGCATCTTAGTTTCATGATTGCATCTGAAGCGCTAGAGTCATACACTTGCAGAACGTTACCACCTTCTGCGAGAGACGAACGCGTAGCTCAATGGCTTGGAATCTAAGAGGTCAACCAGATATTTCGTGAGTTAATCTGTTGTACTGAATTGGCAACGAGCACCTTTATTCACGACTTTAGAGCGTCAAGCCGAATAAGAACGTTACCAATTGGTATAAATTGAAACGGTTTACCGATGACCACGCCTTCCGCGAACCTCAACCGCTTCATCGAGTTTATGACTTCATGTGCAAAAACGGAAATTAGTATTCATTTTACTGACGGGCGCCTTAAGTTAATGTATGTATTAGAA
>NIJG01000469.1:82656-120039 GCA_002201625.1 Euglossa dilemma
TACTGGCATTAGATACCTTTATTCTCAGTTTGAACAGTTGATCATTAAACCATTTGAGATCGTTTCCAGTTGGTATAATGACAAACGTATTACTGAGGACCATACCCTACGAAAAAGCAATCCGCTGTATCGCTAGTATAACATGGTTTACCGTGGGACGAATTATTATACATTTTAGTGACGGTACATTAATTTCATGTATGAATTAGGAAATGGAGGGTCGTGCAGTTCGAGGGCATTACCACACTCCTTTAGATTCGAAGAGCTAAGTCTATAGCTTTAGCTATCATGTGATTCTGAGAGGTATACCTGCTACTCCGGGAGTATATCCGCTGAACTGTATTGGCAATAGACACCTTAATTCACGGTTAGATATTAAAGTAGAGCGTCAGGCCGTTTGAGAGTGTTACAAATATGAATGTAGTCAAACGTTTTTCCGAATTCCTTACCGTCCGAAAAAACAACTCGCTGTATCGAGAGTGCAACTTCGTGTTCAGAGAAAGAAATTGGTCATCATTTCTGAAGACGGCACCATCACTACATGTATGAATTAGAAGTTTGAGGGCCAAACCGTTCTAGAATGTTACTACATTCTGTGAGATACGAACGGCTAAGTCAATGACCATCGCCTATCCTGTGATTCTGAGAGTCGAATCATATAATACGGGAGGTGATCCGCTGGAGAGCGTTGGCACGTCAGACAGTAATTCACGGCATGATTATTAATGTAGTTACTCAATCCATAGAAGAACATAACCATATCCTATAAAATTATTCCCATTACCGAAAACACTACCGCCAGAGAAGCTGTCCCGCTATATCGAGAGTATAACTTCGAGTTCAGAGAAACACATTAGTGTACATTTTTGTAACTGCACCTTAAATTCATGTATGAATTAGAATATCGATGATCAAACGAAACGAGAACGTTACCACCCGCTTTGAGATTCGAACTTCTAGGTCAATAACTTCACACATGCTCTGATTCCGAGGGTCAAATCAGGTATCCCGGGAGTAAATTCCCTGTACACTGTTGTGAACGGACACTTTAATTCTCGGTTTTAATGTTAACGTGAAGCGAAGGTCCGATTGAGAACGTTACCAATTCCTATAAAGTGAAACGCTTTACCGGAGACAATACCCACCGAGAAATTAACCCGCTGTATCGAGAGTATAAGTTCGTGTTGAGACAAAGAAGTTAGTATTCATTTCAGTGTCGGAACGTTAAGTTCGTGTGAATTAGAAGATCGACGGTCAAATCGATCGAGAACGTTATCTCCCTCTTTGAGAATCGAACCGATAAGCCAATAGATCCACCTATCCTGTGATTCCTAGATTCTAACCAGGTAATCCGAGGGTAAATGTTCTGGAGAGTGTTGACAATAGACACCTTAATTCGCGGAATGATTATTAAAGTAGAGAGAAAATCCGTTGGAGAACTATACCAACTGCTATGACGACAAACTTCTTACCGGACATCTTACTTTCCGCGAACCTAACCCGCTGTATCGAGGATATAACACCGTGTTCGAAGAAACAAATTAGAATACATTTGAACGACGAGAACCTTAATTTCATTGATGAAATGAAAGATCGAAAGTCAATCCTTTCGAGAACGCTACAACCCACTTTAAGAGACGGACGGCAATGTGGGAAGCTTCACCTATCCTCTGATTCCGAAAGTGCATCCGGGTATTTCCGGAGTAAATTCGCTGAACAGTATTGGCAAGAAACACCTTAATTTATTGTTTGAATATTAAAGTCGGGCGTCAAACCGTTTGAGAACGTTCCCAGCCCCTTCGAGAGACGAGCGGAAAAATCAATAGCTTCACATATCATGTGGTTCGGAGAGTCAACCCAGGTATTCTGGAAGTAAGTCCGCTGAAGAGATTTAGCAATGGACACCATAATTCACAGTTTGAATATTAGAATGGAGCGCCAAACTGTTTGAGAAAGTTACCACCGTCTTTGAGAGTCGAATGGATAAGTCAATAGCTGCACTTAACCTGTGATTCGGTGAGACAAACCAGGTATATCTGGAGTAAGTACGCTGAACATTATTGCCAATAGACACCTTACTTCGCGGATTGAATATTAAAATAGCGCGCCACACCATGTGAAAACGATCCTAATTGCTATAAAGTCAAACGTCTTACAAAATGCCTTACCACCCGGGGGGAACCTAATCCGCCGTATCGGGCGTATTGCTTCCTGGTTAGGGAAACACAATGGTATACAAATTAGTACTTAAATTCATGTATGAATTGGAATATCGATGGTCAATCCGATCGACAACGTTACCACCTTCTCTGAGGGTCGAGCGTCTAAGTCAATAGCTCCACATATCCTGTGATTCGGGGAGCTTAACCAGGTATTCTTGGAGTAAGTCCGCTGAAGGATTATGGTAATGCATACCTTAATTCCCTTATAAACACACTATTATAGTAGAGCGTCAAACCGTTTGAGAACGTTACCTATTAGTATAAAGACAAACGTTTTACCGAAGACCGTATCCTCCCATGACCTTACACGCTGTAGGGAGTGTTTTTCTCAGTGGTCACGGAATTAAATTAATAGACATTTTACCAGGCGGACACCTCATATTCTTGTCTGTACAGTAAAATCGGGAGTCTAACCTTTCGAGAACTGCACCAACTTCTTTGCTAGTCGCATAGCTACTTCAATAGCTTCACGTATCCTGAGATTCCGAGAGTCAAACCGGGTGATCCATTCAGCAGAACAGTATAGACAATAGACACCTTAGTTCACGGCATGAACAGTAAAGTTGAGAGCCAATCCGTCGGAGAACCATAGGAATTGGTTCAAAGTCATTCTTATTAACCTATTCCTTACATACCGACATCTAAAGCCGTAGTAACAATTGTTTTGCTTCCTGTTCACAGAAACGTATTAGTAGACATATTAGCAGACGGACACCTTATTTTCATGAAGGAGTAGAATATTCGGGGATCAGCCGTTCGAAAACGTTCCCACCTTCGTTTTTAGTCGAACGGCTATGAAAATAGTTTCGCATATACTGAGATTCCGAAAGTCAAATCAGAGAGCCCGGGAGTAAATGCACAGTACAGTATTGGCAATCGACACCTCAATTCACGGTTAGAATATTAAAGATGGCCGTCAAGTTGTAGTAGAACATGATCTATTCGAGTAGGTTTAACTGTCATACAGAACTCCACACCATCCGAAAGACTGACCCGCTGTATCGAGAGTATAACACGGTGATCATATGTACGTACTTGTATACATTTTTGAGACGAGCACCATAATTCCATGCATGAATTGGAATATCGAGTGTCACACCATTCGAGAACGTTGCTACCATCTTTTATGGACGAACGGCCAAGTTAACGGCTTCACCTTTCCAGTGATTCAGAGATGCAAACCATGCATTGCTGCAGTAAATCCGCTGAACAGTATTGCCAATAGACACCTAGATTCACGGTTTGAGCAGTAAAGAAGAGCGTCAAACCGTTTGAGAACGTTACCACCATCTGTGAGAGACGAACCGCTAAGTCAATAGCTTCACCCATCCTGCGATACCGAGAGTCAAACCGGGTATTCGAGAAGTAAATCCACTGCACCGTATTGGTAATAGACACCCGAACTCACGGTACGAATATTATAGTAAAGAGTCAAACCGTCACAGAACACTACCAATTGCTATAGAGTCATCCTTCTCACCGAATACATTACCTTCCAAGTGCAGAAATCGCTTTAGCGAGTGTCATTCCTAGTCCTCACGGAAGCAAATTAGGAGAAATTTTGCAAACTGATGCCTCATTTTCATGTGCCAATGGAAAAATGGGCAGTGAAACCGTACGAGAGCGATACCACCTTCTTTGAGAGTCGAACGGCCCAGTGAATAGCTTTACCTATCCTGTAATTCGGAGAGTCATAGCGGGTATGCCTCGAGTAAATCTGCTGAACAGTCTTGGCAATAGACACCATAGTTCACGGTATGAATATTAAAGTGGAGCGCCAAGCCGTTGTAGAGCATTGCCTATTGCTAGTATAGTCAAATTCTTTCAGAAGGCATTCCTTTCCGGGAACATCACCCGCTGCATCGAGAGTATAACTTCGTGTTCAGAGATGCAGTTTAGTATACATTTCAGTGACCGGCACCTTTACTCCACGAATGGCATAGAAGGTCAAGCGTCAAATCTCACAAGAACGTCACCAGTTTCTATGGTAGTCGAACGGCCAAGACTATAGCTTCATCTGTCCTGTGCTACCGAGAGTCAAACCAAGGATACCGAGATTTAATCCGCTAACCAGTATTAGCAATACATTTAATTCACAGTATTAATACTAACGTAAAGGGTCAAACAGTTGTAGATCGTTACCTGTTCGGATAGAGTCATACATTCTACAGAAGGCCTTACCATCCGAGTACCACACCCGCTGCATCGAGAATATAATATAGAGCTCAGAGAAACAAATTATTATACTTTTCAATGACGGGCACCGTAACTTCATGTACGAATTAGGAGATCGAGGGTCAAACCGTTGCAGAACTTTATCACGTTCGCTTAAGTCGAACGGCTGAGACAATAGCTTCTGCTATCCTGTGATTCCCAAAGTTAATCCAGGTATTCGGGGAGTAAATCCGCTGGCAGTATTAGCAATACAAAGCTTGAATGGCGGTTTGATATTAATGTAGTTCGTCAAACTGTTTGATATCGTTACCAATTGGTATAAAGTCAAATGTATTACAGAAGGCTTTTCCTTCCGTGAACATCACCCGCTTCACGAGAGTATAAATTCGTGTTCTTAGAAAGATATTAGTATTCATTTCAGTCACAGGCACGTTAACTTCATGTATGAGTTACAAGATCGAGTGTCAAACTGTTCTATATGGTTACCACCATCTTTGCGAGTCGTACGGCTAAGTCAATATGTTCGCCTATCCTGTGATTCCGTGAGCCGAACCGAGTACTACAGAATTAAATACACTGTAAAGTACCGGCATCAGACACCTTAGTCCGACGTACGACTCTAATATTCAAACCGTGAACGAACATATCTATTGCCAATACTTTTTCAGCTGACTTAATGCCGGAGTACCTGGTTTTAATCTCGGAACCACAGGATATGTGAAGCTATTGACTTAGTTGTGCGAATCTCAAAGAAGGTGGTATCGATCTTGATCGACTTGGCACTCGACATTCAAATTCATTCATGAAATCAATGTGCTCGTCACTAAAATGTATACTAATGTGTTTCTCTGAACCCGAAGCTATACTCTCGGTGAAGAGGGTGATGTTCGCGAAAGGTATGGCCTTCGGTAAGAATATCGACTCTATACCAATAGGTAACGTTCCACTGCGGATCGAATATATACTTTAATACCTATACTGTAAAATAGATTGTGTAGTGGGCCTACTCCCGGAATACCTGGTTTGACTCGCGGAATCACGGAATAGGTGAAAGTATTGTTATAGCCTTACGGTTCTTAGGAATGTGGTAACGGTACCGAAAAGTTTGACCCTCGATCATGCAATTCACACATGTAGTTGAGGTGCCTGTCACTAATATGTATAGTAATTTCTTTCTATAAACACGAAGTTATACTCTCGATATAGCGGGATATGTTCTATGAAGGTATGGACTTCGGAAAAACGTTTGACCGTATACCAATATGTAACGTTCTATAGCGGTTTGACGCTGTAATTTAATATTCATACCGTGAATTATGGTGTCCATTGTCAATACTGAACAGCGGATTTCCTCCCGGAATAACTGGTTTTGCGCTCGGAATCACAGGACTGGTGTAGCTAGTTTCTTTCTCTGAACACGAAGTTATACTCCTCATGAAGCGGGTGAGGTTCGTGGAAGTTAACGCCATCGGTAAATTGTTTTACTCTATATGAATTGGTAACGTTCCCAAACGGTTTGATGCTCTACATTAATATTCAAACCGGGAATTAAGGTGTCTATTGTTAATACCGTTCAGCCGATTTACTCCCGGAATACCTAGTTTGACTCCCGGAACCTCGGGATTGGGTGAAGCTATTCCCTTTTCCGTTTGACACTCAAAGAAGGTGGAACCGTTCTCGAGCGGATTGTTTCCTGATTTTGTAATTCATACATGAAGCTATGGTAATATTAAAATGTATACATACGTGTTTCTCTCGGCACGAGGTTATACTATCGATACGGCTTCACGGAAGGGAAGGCTTTCGGTAACCGGTTTGACACTTTGGGAGTAGGTAATGTTCTGCCACGGTTTGAGGATCAGGTTTAGAATTCATACCGTGAATTAAGATGCCCGCTGCCGGTACTGTACAGTGGATTGTCTCCCTGAATACCTTGATTGACCTTTGGAATAACAGGGTAGGTGCAGCTATTGATCTACAGGTACGGCACTCGAAGGAGGTGGTAACGTTGTAGAACTATTTGACACTCGATCTGCTAATGCATGCATGAAATTTCTGAGCTCGTCAATAAAATGTATGCTAGTTCGTACCTCTGAACCCGGTGTTATACTCCCTATAAAGCGAGTCAGTTTTTCGATGGGTAAGGGCTTCCGTAAAACGTTAGACTTTATAGCAATTGGATACGCTCTCATACGGTTTGCCGACCTACATTAATATTGAAGCCGAGAATTATGGAGTCTAATGCCAAGAATCCTCAGCTGATTAACTACCTGGTTTGACCATCGAAATCACAGGGTATGTGAAGCTATTGACTTAGCGGGTTGAGTCTCAAATGAGGTGGTTACGTTCCCGAAATGTTTGACACCCGATCTTCGAATTCATACATGAAATTATGGTACCAGTCACTAAAATGTATAAAAATGAGTTTCTCTGATCACGAAGATAACCTCCCGATACAGATGGGTAGTTTCTCCGGATGTACGGATTTCCGTGAAACGATAGACTCTACACCAATGTATAATGTTCTTTAACAGTATGGCGGTCTGGTTTAATATTCATACCGTGAATTAACCTGTGTAGTGCCAATATTGTTCAGCGAATTTGCTCCTGGAATTCCTGTTTTGACAATCGGAATCACAGGATAGGTGATGCTATTGACATAGCCGTTCGGCTCTCAAGTATGGTGGTATCGACCTCGAACGGTTTGACTATAGATCTTCTTATTCATACATGAACATAGGTTGCTAGTCCCTAAAATGGGTACTAAGATTCTCCATAAAGCACGATGTTATACTCACGATACTGCGGGTTTGGCTATCGCACGGTAATGCTTTCCGTAAGACGATTGAAAATATACATGTCGGAAATCTTCACCGACGGTTTACTATCCACCTTAATTTTCACACAGTTTGATTGAGCATGTTTATAGCTAACACTGTTCAGGTGATTTACTCCCGGAATACCTAGTTTATCTCTCCTAATCGCAGGACACGTGACGCTATTGACTTAGTTGTTCGACTCTCATAGACAGTGGTAACGTTCTTGAACGGTTTGACCATCGATCTTCTTATTCATACATGAAGTAAAAGTGCGCGTCACTCAAATGAAGTCCAATTTCTTTTTCTGAACACGAAATTACACTCTTGGTGGTGCCGGTGATTTTCGCGGTTGGTAAGGCCCTCTGTAACACTTTTGACATTATACCAATTCGTAACGCTCTCAAACTGTTTCACGGTCTATTTTAATATTCAAACCGTGAAATTATGTAATTGCCAATACAGTACAGGGCAATTACTCCGGGAAAACATGGTTTGTCTCCCGGAAAAACAATTTGACTCTCGATTTTTATACTTATACATAAAAATGTGGCGTGCGTCTGCTAAAATCTCTACTAATTTGTTTCCGCGAACATTATGCAGGACACTCACTACAGCGAGTTAGGCGGCTCGGAAGGTAAGACCTTCGGTAAAGTGTTTGCTCCATAACAATAGGTAAAGTTCTACAACAGTTTGATGCTCTACTATAATATTCGAAAAGTGAATTAAGGTGTCAATTGACAATCCTATCCAGCGCATTGAATCTCGGATTACCTGGTTTGACTCTAGGAAATGCAGTACAGTTGTAGGTATTGACTCAGCCGTGCAACTCTCAAAGAAGGTGGTAATGATCCTGAACGGCTTCACCCTTGACATTCTAAGGCTGACATGAAATTATAGTGCCTATCACTAAAATGTAAACAAATGTATTTCCCTAACCACAAGTTCATACTCTCAATACTGTGGGTCATCTTCTCGGAAAATATGACCTTCTTTATAAGGCTTGACTCTATACGAATAGGGAACGGTCTATACCGGTTTGACGGTCTGGCTTAATATTCATACCTAGAACTATGGTGTCTACTGCCAATATTGGACGCAGCATTTAGTGCAGGAGTACCTCGTTTGACTTTCGGAATCACATGGCAGGTGATAGTATTGACATAACTGTTCGAATCTCAAAGAATGTGATATCGTTACCGAACTGTTTGATACTCCATCATCTAATTCATACATGAAATTAACGTGCCCGTCGCTAAAATGTCTACTAATTTGCTTCTCTGATCACGATGTTATACCCACGATACGGCGGGATATGTCCCCAGAAGGTACGGTATGCCATAAGGAATATAACGTCATATCAATTAGTAACGTTCTCAAGCCCTTTGACTCTCTACTCTAATTTTCATTCTGTGAATTAATATTTCTATTGACAATACTGTTCAGCGGGTTTATTCCTTGAATACCAGGCCTGACTCTCGGAATCTCGGGATAGGTAAAGCTATTGACTTAGCCGTTCATCTCTCAAAGACGGTGGAAACGTTCTTGAGCGGTTTGACACTCGGTCTTCTTATTCATACATGAAATTGAGCTGCGCGTTTGATATAATGCGTACTATTTTTTTCCCCAGCACACAAAGTTATACACACAATGCAGCAGATTATTTTCTCGAAAGGTAAGGTATCCTATATGGAGTATGACGTTATACAAATTTGTATCGTTCTCTAACGGCAGGGCGCACAACTTTAATATACATACTGCGAAATACGAAGTGCCACTGCCATTACTGTACAGCGGATTTACTCCTGATATGCTCGGTGTGACTCTCGGATTCACTGAATAAGTGAAGCTATTGTCTTATATGTGCGATTGTCAAAGAAAGAGACAACGTTCTGGAATGGTATGACATACGATTATTCGTTTCACGCATGAAAATAAGGTATCCGCCTGCTGAAATGTCTACTAATTCGTTCCTGTGAACTGGAAGAAAGAAAATCGCTACGGCGGCTTGCGTTCTCGGAATGTAAGGAATAGGTTGAAAGGAATGTCTATATACCAATTGGTAATGTTGACCGACGATTTGACTCTCTTCCATAATATTCATGCCGTGAATGAAGGTGTCTATTGCCAATACTGCTCAGCCAATTTACTCCCGGGTAGCTGATTTGTCTCTCGGAATCACGGGATAGGTGATGCTATTGACCTAGCCGTACGTTTCTCACAGAAGGTGGCAACGTTCTCGAACGGTTGACCCCCGATCTTCTAATTCATACATGAAGTTAAGGTGCCCGTCACTGAAACGAAGACTGACTTCTTTCTCAGAACCCGACGATACACTCTCGATGCAGCGGGTTAGGTTCTCCGAAAGTAAGGCCCTCGGTAAAAAGGTTGAATATATAGCAGTAGGGAACTTTCATCAACGGTTCGACTCTGTTAATTAATATCCATACCATGAAATTGCGTGCCTAATGCCAATACTGTTCAGCGGGTTCAGACGCGGACTATCTGGTTCCACTCACATAGCTGTGCGATTCTCCACGAAGGTGGTAACATTCTGGGACGGTTTGACACACGATCTTCCAATTCATACCTGAAACCAAGGTGCTCGTCACTAAAATGCATACTAATTTGCAGCTTCGAACTCGAAATTATGTTCACGATCCAGCGGGTTAGCTTCTCCGTTAGTTAGGTATTCGGTAAGTAGAATGACTTTATACCAATTGGTAACGTTCTCCAACGGAATGACACTATAGTTTAATATTTAAACCGTTAGATATGGTGTCTATTGCCGATATTGTTCAGTGGAGTTATTCCTAGAATTGCAGGCTTGAATCTCGGAACTACGACTATAGGTGAAGGTGTTGACTTAGCTGTTCGTCTCTCACAGATGGTGGTAATGTTTTCGAACGGTCTGACCCCCGATCTTCGTGTTCATACAGAAATTATGGTCCCCGTCACTAAAATGGTGCTAATGCGTTTCCCTGAACAAGAAGGTCGATAGGGCGGATTGGATTCTCGGACGGGGAGGAATCCGGTAAAACGTTTGACCTTATAGCAATTAGTAACGATCTCAAACGATTTGACTCTCTATTTTAATATTCAAACCGTGAATTATGGAGCCTATTACCAATTATGTTCAGGGGATATATTGCCGGAATACCTGGTTTGACTCTCGGAATCATAGGATTGGTGGAGCTATGGACTTAGCCGTTCGTCTCTCAAAGAAAGTGGCAACGTTCTCGAGCGGTTTGATCCTCGATCTGCTAATTCGTACATGATGTTACGGTGCCGTCAGAGATATAAATCCTAATTTCATTCTCTGAACACGAACATATACTTTCTATGAAGGCTGTGTGGTTCGCGAAAGGTGCGACCGTCGTAAAAACGTTTGGCATTATACCAATTTGGAACGCCCTCAAATGGTTTATCGCTCTACTGTAATATTAAATCCCTGAATTAAGGCGTCTATTGCCAAAATTTTTCACCGTTCTTGCTCCCGGATTACTTTATTTGACTCTCGGAATCACAAGATAGGTGAAGCAATAGATATAGCAACCCTCTTAGAGGGAGGTATCGTCCGCGTACGATTTCACCACTGGTATTCTAATTCATACATGAATATGAGGTGCTGTCACTCAAATCTATGCTAAGTAACCTTCTCTAACTGTGTGACGTTCCATTTTAATATTGAAACCGTGCTTTTAGGTGTATACTGCCAATACCGTTCTGCGGATTTACTTCCGGAATACCTGGATTTCTTATCCCAGTCACAGGATAGGTGAAGCTATTGGCTATGCCGTTCTGCTCCCACAGAAGGTGGCATCATTCTCCAGCGGTTGGATCCTCGATCTTGTATTTTATGCACGAATATATGGTGTCCCTCTCTAAAATGTATTCCAATGTGTTCCTCTGGACTCCAAGTTTTACTCTCGTTACAGAGGATGTTGTTTCTCGGATGGGGAATATCTATCGTGTAAGCTTCGACTCCATAGCAAGTGATCACGTTCTCGAAGGGTTACACTCTCGATATCAATATTCGTACCATGAATTAAGATGTTCATTGGTAATGCTGCACAATGGACTGATTCCGGGAATTGCTGGTTTGACCAACGGAATAACAAGATCTGTGAAACCATTGACTTAGACCCTCGGCTCTTAAAATGGATGGTATCGTTCTCGAACGCATTGACTATGGATTTTCCTATTCATACATGTAATTATGTTGACCCTCTTCTAAAATGTTCACTAATCTCTTTCCAGCAACACTAAAATAGACAATCGCTAATTGAGTGTTGGTTCTAGGATGATAAGTTATTCGATGAAACGCAAGACTTTGTATCAGTTGGAAACGTTCTCGAATGGTTTGACGCTCTACATCAATATTGAAACTGTGATTTAAGTTGTCTATTGCCAATACAGTTCAGCGGATATACTCCCGTATTACCAGGTATGACTCTCGGAATCACTGGATAGGTGAAGCTATTGATATGGTCCTTCGTCTCCCATAGATGTTGGCATCGTTCTCGAGCGGTTTGGCCATGAACCATAAGATTCATAAATGAAGTCAAGGTGCCGGTCGCTAATATTTATACTAATTCGTCCCTCTGAGCACGATGTTATACTGTAGACCCATCGGGTCTGTTTTTCGGAGGGTGAGGCATTCTGTAAGAAATTTGACCCTAAACGCATGGATAATGTTCTTCAACGGCTTGACGGCCTGCTATAAAATTCAAACCGGGAATTAAGGTGCCAATTGCCAATACCCGTCAGTGGATTTATTTTCGGAATACCTGCTTTGACTCTCGCAATTACTCGAATGTGAAGCTACTGACTTTGCCGTTCGTCTCTCAGAGAAGGTAGCAACGCCCTCGAGCGGTTTGACACTCGACCTTCTAATTCATACATGAAGTTAAGGTGCCCGTCACTGAAATGAAGAATAGTTTCTTCCTCTGGACACGAAATTATACTCTCGATGAAGGCGATGATTTTCGCGGAAGGTATGGGCTTCGGTAAAACGTTTCACATTATACCAATTGGTAACACACTCAAACAGTTTGACACTCTACCTTAATATTCATTCCGCGAATTGAGGGGTCTATTACCAATACTGTACAGTGCATTTACACCCGGAAAATCTCGTTAGGCTCTCTGATTCACAGAATGTATTACGCATTTGACTTAGCCGGTCGACACTCAAGGAAGGTCGTGACTTTCTCGAACGGATTGTAATTTGATTTAGTAATTCATACATGGAACTATGGTGCCCATCACTAATATATATATACATATGTGTTTCTCTCGACACGAAGTATTACTCTCAATATGGATGGATAGCTTCTCGGAAGGGAGAGCTTTCGGTAACAGGTTTGTCGCTATGCGGGTTTGCAACGATCTTCAATCATTTAACTGAAAAATACAAATATAAAATACTTTTCAGCGAATTCATTGCCGGAATACGTGGTTTGACCATCGGAATCACAGGTTAGTTGTAGCTTCTGACTTAGCCGATAGACTCACACAGAAGGTGGTAGCGTTCTTGAACGGATTGACAATCGATCTTCTAATTCATTCACAAAGTTAAGGTGTCCGTCACTAAAATGTATAGTAATCTGTTCCTCTGAACACGATGTTATACTCTCCATATAATGCGATAGGCTTCCGGACGGAAAGGGATTCAGTAATACGTTTCACTTTATTCCAATTGGCAGCGTCCGCAATCGGACTGACTCTGCACCTTAATATTACGCCTTGAAATAGGGTATCTAATGCCAATTCTGTTCAGCGTATTTACTCCAGGAATACATGGCTTGACTCTTGGAATTTTGGAATAGGGGAAGCTATTGACTCAGGCGTCCGTCTCGCAATGAATGTAGTAAAGTTCTCGAACGGTTTGACTTTCGGTTTTGCTATTCATGCATGAAAATACGGACTCCGAATGCTAAAATGTCCACTAACTTGTTTCCGTCAACAACGAGCAAGACAGTCCCTACAGCGGATTAACATTCTCGGCATGTATGGTATTCGCTAAAATGAATTACTTTGTACGAATTGGTTATGACCTCCGACGGTTTATCGCTCTACTTTAATGAACAATCCGCCAATTATGGTATCTATTGGCAATGCTGTACAGCGCATTTACTGCAGGATATCTGGTATGACTTTCGAAATGTCAGGATAGGTGAAGCTATTGACTCCGCCGCCCGACTCTCACGGCAGGTCGTAACGTTCTGGAACGATTTGACCCTCGAGCCTGTAATTCATGCATGTGAAGCATTTGACTTAGCCCTGAGACACTCAAATAATGTGGTAACGTACTCAAACGGATTGACGCTCGAACCTCCAATTCATTCATGAAATTACGGCGCCCGTTACAGAAATGAAGACAAATTTCTTTCTATGGACATGAAGTTATACTTTCGAAACGGCGAGTTTGCTTCTCCGAGCGTTACGCCATCGGTGATGTGATTGACTTTACACCAATTGGTCACGTTCTCAAACGGTTTGACACTCTACTGTAATATTCAATCCCTGAATTAAGGTGTCCATTGCCAATGAACTTCAGCGCACTCACTCCCAGAATACCTGGTTTGTCTCTCCGAATCACAGGATTGATGGAGCTATTGACTTAGCGGTTCACCTCTGACAGAATGTGTCAACATACTCGAACGGCGTGACTCACGGTCCTCTAATTCGTGTATGGAATTGTGGTGTTCGTCACCAAAATGTATAATAGTCCGTACCTTTGAACTCGGTGTTTTAATCCAGATAGAGCGGGTTAGTCGATTCCGAGCGTGAAATCAGGTAATCCTGGAGTAAATCCGCTGAGCAGTATGGGCAATAGATACAAACATTCCGTCTTCGAATATTAAATTGGGGCGTCAAACCGTTATAGAAATTTACCTATTCATATAGGGTCGAACTCTATACCGCAGGCCTCACCTTCCGAGAATCTAACAAGCTATATTGAGGGTATTACTTCGAGTTCCGAGAAGCAAAGCAGTAGACATTTTATTGACGTGCACCTTAATTTCAGGTATCAATTAGAACATCAGGCGGCAGACTGATTCAGAACGTTACCACCTTCTTTGAGAGTCGAATGGCTCAATCAATAGCCACACCTGTCCTGCGATTCCGAGGGTCCGACCAGGAATTACGGGAGTCAATCCACAGTCCATTATTGCTGACGGGCACGTTAGCTCACGGCATGAATATGTATGTAGGGCGTCAAACCATTATAAAACTTTACCTATTGATATATTGTCAAACCCTTACCCAAGACATTAACATCCCCTACCCTAACCTGTTGTAGAGAGTGCCATGCTTATTGTTCATGTATACAAATTAGTAGAGATTTTTGCAATCGGAGACCTTATTTTTATTTATGACTAGCCAAATCGAGAGTAAAACCGTTGGAGAACTTTACCACCTATTTTAGAGTCGAAAGGCTAAGTCAGTAGCGACACCTATACTGTGTTTCTGAGAATCAAACCAGGTATTGCTGGTGTAAATTCACAGAAGAGAACAGGCAATAGCCACCTTCATTCTCTGTTTTGATGTTACAGAACAGAGTCAAACATTTGTAGACCATTAGATATTGGAATGATGTCAAAAGCGTTACAGAAAACCATACCTACCGAGGACTTAGCCCGACGTATGTAGAGTATTACTTCGTATTCAGAGATACAAATTAGTATAAATAGCTTGGAATGGCAACGTAATTTCATGTATGAATGGGAAGATCGAGGATGAAACCGTTCGAGAACGTTACCACCTTCTTCGTGATGCTGCACATATATCACAATGGCTTCACCTATCCCGTGATTCGGAGAGTCAAACAAGGTATTCCGGGATCAAATCCACTGCACAGTGTTAGCAATAGAAACCTTACACCACGGTAATAATATTAATGTTCAGAGTCCAACGGTCGGAGAACATTATCAATTGAAATGAAGTCTTACTTTTCACCCAATTCCTTACTTTCCGAGAACCCATCCCGCTGCAGCGATTGTTTTCCTTAGCTTTCACGTGATCAAATTACTAGACGTTTTTGCAGACGGATACATTGTTTACATGCATATATAGGAATATTGAGAGCAAATCGTTCGAGAATGTAGCTACCTTCTTTGAGAGTGGCACAGCTACGTCAATACCTTCAACTATCATGCGACACCAATAGTCAATCCAGGTATTCTAGGAGTACATCCGCTGTACAGCATTGGCAATAGACTCCTAAATTATCGGCATAAGCATTAAAGTATGAAGTCAAGATTTCGGAGAACATTACAAATTGTTATAGAGTTATTCTGCTTACAGACTGCGTTACCTTCCGACAACGTATCAACCTGCATCGAGAGTATGACTTCCTGGTAAGAGAAACAAATTAGTATACATTTGGGTGACGGGAAGCTTAATTGCATCTTTGAATTAGAAGATCGAGTGTCAATCCCATTGAGCACGAAACCACCTTCTTTGAAATTCGAACGGCTAAGTCAATAGCGTCATTTATCCTGTGAACCCGAGAGTCAAACCACGTATTACTGGAGTGAATGCGATGAACAGTAATGGCAATGGACACCTTACTCCACGGTTTGAATATGAAAATAGAGCGTCACGCCGTGTGAGAACGTTACCAGTTGCTATAAAGTCAACGTTTTCCACAAATCCATAACGTGGGAGAAGCTAACCCTCCGTATCGAGAGCATGACTTCATGTATAGGGAAACACATTAGAATTCATTATGGTGATGCCACCTTAAATTCATGTATGAATTAGAATATCGATCGACAAACCGATCGAGAACGTTACCACCTTCTTCGGCGGCCGAACAGCTATGTCTGTAGATTCAGCTATCCTGTGATTCTGAGAGACATAGAAGGTATGCCGAGATTAAATCTACTGAACAGTACTAGCAACAGACAACATACACCACGGCATGAATATTAATGTAGGGTGTCCAACTGTTGGAGAACATTACCAATTGGAATAAAATCATTCCTCTTACACACTTCCAAACCTTCCGAGAACCCAACACGGTGCAGCGATTGTGCTCCTTAGCTTTCACGCGATCAAATTATTACACATTTTATCAGACGGTTCCATTATTTTCATGAATATATAGGAATAACGATTGCAAACCTTTCGAGAACGTTGTCACTATGTTCGAAAGTGGCACAGCTTCGTCAATACTTTCAACTATCCCGCAATACAGGTAGTCAATCCAGGCATTCTAGGAGTACATCCGCTCTACGGCATTGGCAATAGACACCTAAATTCACGGTTTGAATATTAAAGTGGAGCTACAAACGGTCGGAGGTCATAACCAATATGTACAAAGTAATTCATTTTAGCGAATACCTTACATGCCGAGAATGTTAATCAGCTGTAGGGAGTGTCTTGCTCGTTGTTGACGGAAACAAATTAGTGGACATCTTAGCATTCGGACTCCGTATTTTCATGCACGAATAGCAAAACCGAAAGTCAAACCGTTCGAGAACGATAACACCTTGTTTGATAATAGAACGGCAGAATCTATAGCATCACCCTTCACTGTGATACCGAGATACCAACCAGGTATTCCGGGGGAAATCAACTGCTCAGTATAGGCATTAGACACACTATTTCACGGTGCAAATATTAGAGTATAGAGTCAATCTTTCGTAGATTTTTATTGGTATAGTGTCAATCTTTTCCGCCGGCCTTACATTCCGAAATATTAAACCGCTGTATCGTGAGTATAACATCGTTTTCAATGGAACAAATTCCAATACGTTTTAATTACGGGCATCATGACCCCATGTATGTGTTAGAAGATCGAGTGTCAATCCGCAACAGAATGTTACCTCCTTCTATGAGGTTCGAACGGATAAGCCAATAGCTTCACCTATCCAGCGATTGGGAGAGTCACACCAGGTATTCAGGGAGAAAGATGGCGGAATAGTTTTGGCAGTAGACACCTTAATTCACAATTTGAATATTATAGTAGGGCGTCAAATCGTTTGTGAGCGCTACCAATTGACATTAAGTCAGACGTATTACCGAAGGCCTTACCGTCCGCGAACATCACCGGCTTCAGCCAGAGTATAACGTCGTGCCCAGAGAAAGAAATTTGTCTCCCTTTCAGTGATGGGCACCTTAAATTCATGTATGAAGTGGAGATTCGGAGGTCAAACAGTTCTACAACGTTACCACCTTCCCTGTGATTCGAACGTCTACGTCAATAGCTTCAGCTGTCCTGTGATCCCGAAAGTTAATGCAACAATCCCGCGAGTAATTCCGATGTACAGTACTGGCACCGTACACCATATTTCAAGGTATAACTATTAATGTCCAAGGGCAACCCTTTGTAGGACGTTTGTATTGATATAGAGCCAAACTTTATCGCAGAGGCATTACCGTCCGAGACGTTTACCCGCTCTATCGGTTTTATATCTGCGTGTTCAGATAAGCAAACTAGTATGCAATATAGTGACTGGCATATTAATTTCATGTATGAATTTGAAGATCGATAGACAAACCTTTCGGAATTGATTCCACACCCGTTGAGAACCGAACGACTGAGTCAATAGCTTCGCCTATGCTATAATTCCGTGAGTCAGTTCAAGTATTCCGCGAGTAAACTTCTTGGACGGTATTGGCAATATAAACCTTAAACCAAGGTTTCAATATTAAAATGGAGCGTCACACCATTTGAGAAGATTATCAACTGCTATTATTTCAAGCGTATTACCGGAGACCTAACCTACCGCGAAAGTCACCAACTTCAGCGAGAGTATAAGTTTGTGATAGGAGAAACAAATTAGTATACATTTGAGTGAAAGCACCTCATATTCATGTATGAATTAGAATACCGACGGTCAAATCGTTCGCGGACGTTACCTCCCTCTATGAGGGTGGCTAAGTGTCTTAGGTGCTTCACCTATCCTGTGATTTCGAGAGTCAAATAAGGTAATCCGGGAGTAAGAACGCTGAAAAATTTAAGCAATAGACTCCTTAATTCAGGGTTTTAATATTACAGTAGAGCGTCAAACAATTTGAGAGCGTTCCAAATTGGTATAAAACCAAACGTTTTGACGACGGCCGCACCTTTCGCGAACCACAAAGCACTCATAAAGAGCATATGTTCGTGTTCAGAAAATGAAATTAGTATTTATATCTCTGGCGGCACCGTATCATCATGTACGAATTAGTAGATCGAGGATCAAACCGCTCGAGAACGTTGCACGACTTCTGTAAGAGACGAATGGCTAAGTCAATAGCTTCACCTATACTGTGATTCCGAGAGCCAAACCAGGTATTCCGCGTGTAATTCAGTAGTTCCCACCTTCTCAGAGTAATTCAGAGATGGTGGGAACGTTTTCGAACTGTTTGGCTCTCGATTTTTCTATGCGAACATAAATAGAGGGCTTCCGTCTTCTAAAACGTCTACTAATCTGTATCCGTGAACCCTATGCAACACATTCCTTGCAGCCTGATAGGTTCTCGGAGGGTTAGGTAATTGTTAAGAAGGCAGACCTTATGGAAATTGGTAATGTTCTCCAACGAATAATCTATGTACTTTAACCTTCATACCGCGAGATATGGAGCCTATTGCCAAAACTTTTCATCGGATTGACACCCGCAATACCAGGTTTGACAACCGAAATAACAGGATAGGTGCAGCTATTGAGTTAGCTGTTCGTCTCTCACAGAAGGTGGTAACGTACGCGAACGGTTTAACCCTCGATCTTCTAATTCTGGTACGGAATTATGGTGCTCGTCAGGAAATTTATACTAGTTCGTACCTCTGAACACGGTGCTAAACTCCCGATACAGTGAGTCAGTTTTCGGAGGGTAAGACATTCTGCAAGAAATTTGAAACTACACCAATACGTAATGATCTACACCGGCTTGACGGTCTGCTTTAATGTGCAAACCGTGAATTGAGGTGCCTATTGCCAACACCCTTCAGCGATCTTAGTCTTGGTTTTCCAGTTTGACTATCGGAATCACGAGATATGTAAAGTTATCGACATAGCCGTTCGTCTCTCGCAAAAGGTGGTAACATTCTCGAATGGTTCGACACTCGATCTCCATATTCATAACGAAATTAAGGTTGCCATTACAAAAATGTATACCATTTTGTATCCCTATACTCGTAGCTATACCATCGATACGGCGGGCTAGCTTCTCGGACGGTAATGGATTCGATGATACGTTTGACTTTATAGCAATTGATATCGTTCTCAGACGGTGTGACGCCCTATTTTGATATTCTCTATGCGAATTAGGGTATCTATTGACAAACCACTTCAGCGGATTTACTATCGGATTACCTGGGTTGACTCCCAGAATCACAAGGTAGGTGAAGCTACTGCTCTAGCCGTTCGACTCTTAAAGAATATGTAACCATCTCGATAGGTTTCACCATCAATATACTAATTCATACATGAATTTCTGGGTGCCGTCACTAAAATGTATACTAATTTGCTTCTCTGAATACGAAGTAATACCGTCGATACAGCGGGATAGCTTCTCCGAAGGTAGGGCCATCGGTAAAAAGTTTGACTTTATACCAATTGGATACGCTCTCAAAGGATTTGACGCTCTACTCTTATATGCTAACAGTGAACGAATGTGTATATTGCAAATAACGTACAGCGCATTTGCTCCCGGAGTATCTGATGCCACTGTCGGATTCATGGGATATATGACGCTAATAACATAGCCATACGAATCTCAAAGAAGTTTGTAACGTTCTCGAACGCTTTGACTCCCGATTCTGATATTTATACACAAATATGTGGTGTCCGACCGCTAAAATCTCTTCCAATTTGTTTCCGCAAACATTTATCAGGACACTCGCTACAGCGGGTTTGGTCCTCGGATGGAACTGTATTCGGAAACACGAATGAATTTATTCAAATTGATAATGCCCTCCGACGGCTTTACTCCCTACTTCAATATTAATACCGTGAATTAAGGTGGCAGTTGTCAATATTGTCCAGCGGATTTATTCCCACTTTACCTGAGGCGACTCTCGGAATCACAGGATGGGTGTAGCTGATGACCTAGACGTTAGACCCGCACAGATGGCGGCAACATTCTCGAGCGGTTTGCCATCAGTCTTCTGATTCGTACATGATGCTAAGGTGCCCGTCACTGAAAAGGACACAAACTTCTTTCTCTGAACACGAACTTATTCCCTCGATGAAGCCGGCGAGGTTTGCGGAAGGTAAGTACTTTGGTAAAACGATTGACTTTTTACCAATTTGTAATGCTCTTAAACGGTTTGACGCTCTACTTTACTATTAAAACCGTTAATTAAGGTGCCTATTGTCGATAGTGTACAGCGCATTTACTACCGAAACATCGGGTTCGTCTTTCAGAGGCAGAGGATATGTGAAGCGATTGATTTAGCTTTTCGTGTCTCGCTGATGGCGTTAACGTTCTCGAAATGTTTGACATTCAATTTTCTAATTCATACATGATGTTAAGGTGCCCATCACTAAAATGGCGACTAATTTCCTTCTCTGAGCATGAAGTTATACTCTCGAAACTGCGGATTAGTTTCTGCGCAGGTAACGCCATCTGTAAAGTGTTTGTCTTTATACCAATTGGTAACGATCTTAAACAAATTGACACGCTACTTTAATATTCATACCGTGTATTGAGCTGTCTAATGCTAATTCTGTCTGTGGATTTACACCTGGAATACCAGAGTTGACTCTCGAAATCACAAGGTTGGGCGAAATTATTGACACAGCAGTTCGATGATTCTAGAAGGTGTAAAAGTTCTGGAACGGTTTGACATACAATCTTCTAATTCATATGTTAAATTAAGGTGCCGGCCACTAAAATGTACACTAATTTGCGTCCCTGTACACAATCTTATACTCTCGATACAGCGGATTACATATTCGGAGGGTAATGTCTTCATTGAACCGTCTGACTTTATACTAATTGGTATCGTTCGCAAATGGACTGACGCACTACATTAATATTAAAACCGTGACTTAAGGTGTCTATTGCCAATACTGTTCAGATGATTCACTCCCGGAATACCTGGCTTGGCTCGCGGAGTTACACGATAGGTGAAGCTCCTGTCTCAGCAGGTCGATTTGAAGGAATGTAATAACGTTATCGAAAGATCGGACACTCGATCGTGTAATTCATACTTGCAGTCAAACCGCCGGTCAACATTATCACTTAAAATAAAGTAATTCTCGTTATATAATACATTACTTTCCGAGAACATATCCCACAGCAGCGAGAGCCTATTTTAGTTTTCAGGGGACCAAATTAGTAGACATTTTCGCAGGCGGAAGCACTATATTCATGTATGAATAGGAAAATTGTCAGTCAAACCGTTCGGGAACGCTACCACCTTCTATTTGGAATGGAACGGCGAAATCAATAGCTTCCCGCATCCTGTAATCCCTAGATATAAGTCAGGTATTCCAGGAGTAAATCCGCAGAACAGTATTGGCAGTAGACCCCTTAGTTTACGGTTTGCATGTTAAAGTAGGCCGTCAGACTGTTTGAGTTCGTCACCAAATTGTATAAAGTCAATCGTTTTCCGAAGGCCTATCCTTCGGCGCACATCACCGGCTTCATTGAGGGAAGAAGAGCATTAACTTGATGTATCAATTGGAAGCTCGATGGTGAAACCATTCGAGAACGCTACTACCCTCTTTCAGAGTCGAACAGATAAGTTTATAGCTTCACCCATCTTGTGAATCCGAGGGTCACACCAGGTAATTCGAAAGTAAATACGCTGAAGAGTATTAGCAGTGGACATCTTAATTCACGGTTTGAGTAGTAAAGTACACAGTCTAATCTTTGCAGACCGTTACCTATCGGTATAATATCAAAAGTTTCACCAAAGACCTTACTTCCGAGAACCTAATTCGCGGTATCGACAGTATAACTTCGTATTCAGAGATACAAGTTAGTGTACATTTTAGTAACCGGACCTTAATTTCACATATGAGTTACACGAGCAAGTGGCAAACCGTTCGAGAACTTTACCAACTACTTTGAGACTTGAACGGCTGAGATAGTAGCATCACCTGTACTGTGATTCCGGGAGTCAACCCTGGTATTTAATGAGTAAATCCACTGAAAAGTATTGGCAATTGGCACTTTCATTCACGGTATGGATATCAAGGTATAGAGTCAAAACCTGTGAGAACGTTACCATCTGGTATAACGTCATACTTTCCATTGCATGCCTTACCTTCCGACAACATAACCCGCCGTATCGAGAGTATAGCTTCGTGGTTAGTGATATACATTAGTAAACATTTTAGTGACAGGGATGTTAATTTCATTATGAAAAACAAGGTCGAGGGTCAATCCGCTCGTGAACGTTACCTTGATATTGGAGGTTCTTACGGCTAAGTCAATAGCTTCAGATATTTTATGATTCTGAGAGTCAGATGTGGCACTCCGGGAGCAAATCCAAAGAACCGTACTGGCAATAGGCACTCCAATTCACGGTATGAATATTAAAGTGGAGCGTCAAACCCTCTGAGGATGTTATCTTCTGTTATTGAGTCACACCTTCTACCGAAGGTCTTATCTTCCGAGAACATAGCCGGCTCTATCGAGAGTATAACTTCGTCTTCAGCGAAGCACGTGATTATGCATTTTAGTGCTGTGCACCTTAATTTCATGTATGAATTAGAAGTTTGAGGGTCAAACCGTTCCAGAATGTTACGGCCTTTTTGTGGGTCCCATAGCTAATGCAATATCTTCGCGTATCCTGTGATTCCGAGAGCCACACAAGTTATTCCGGGGCAAATTCACTGTACAGTATTGGCTACCAGGACCTTTATTCACGGCGTGGACATTAAAGTTGGGGGCAACGCCATCGGTGAACATTGGTAAGTGTCATGAGATCATGGTTTTTACAGAAAAACATACCGTCCGTGAATCTAACCCGCTGTATCGAGAGTATATCTTCGTGTACAAGGGAACTAATCATTTTGTGTATAGTGACAGGCTCCATAATTTGATGTATTATATGGGAGATCGAGTGTGAATCCGTTAGAGAACGATACCACCTTCTTTGTTATTCGATCGGCAAAGTAAATAGCTTCACCAATACTGTGATTCCGAAATTCAAACCATATACTCCGGGAGTAAATTCGCAGAATAGTATTGGGAATAGATATCATAAATCACAGTTTGTATATTTGCGGAAAGCGTCAAACTGTGTGAGAACGTTAATAATGGATAAAAAGTCAGACGATCTACCGAAGACCATAAACCCCGATAAATTAACCCGCTCGAACTAGCGTATAAAACCGTATTCAGAGGTACGAACTGGTATACACTTTATTGGCGAGCACCTTAATTTCATGACTGAATTCGATGATCGTGTGTCAAACCGATCAAGAACGTTACCACCTTGTTTGGGAATCGAGCGACTAAGTCAGTGGCTTCACCTATCCTGTGAAACCGCGATTCAAATCTGGAATTCCGGGAGTAAATCCGCTGAACACTGTTGGCAATATACACCTTCGTTCGCGGTTTGCATTTTAAAATAGGGCGTCAAACCGTTTGAGAGCGTTACAAACTGGTATAAAGGCATACCGTTTACCAAATTCCATAATTTCCGCGTACCAAACACCCTGTAGCGCGTGTCCTGCTTAATGTGCGTGGAATAAAGATAGTACATATTTCAACAGACGAGCACCACATGTTTGTGTGAAAATATCAATACCGAGGGCCAAAGCGTTCGAGAAGGTTACCACCTGATGTGAGCGACGAACGGCTAAGTGAATTGCTTCACCTATCCTGTGACTCCGAGAGTCAAGCCATGTATTCCGGGTGCAAATACTCCAAGCCGTTTTGGCAATCGACACCTTAATTCACGGTTTGACTATTAGAATAATCCGTCAAACCGTTTGAGAACGTTACTAATTGATATAAGGTCAAACTTTTCACAGGATGCCTTACCGTCGGCGAACCTCTCCCGCTTCAATGTGAGTATAACATAGTATTAGGAGGATCATATTACTAAACATTTTAGTGACATACACCGTAATTTGATTATGAATAAGGAGATAGAGGGTCAAACCGTTCGAGAAGGTTACCACCTTCTTTGAGATTCGAACGCCTATGTCAAAAGCTTAAGGCATTCTGCGATTCCGAGAGTCAAACCATGTATTCCTGGAGTAAGTCCACTGAACAGTATTGGCATTTGACTCCTTCGTTCGCTGTATGAATATTAAAGTAGATGGTCAATCCGTCGGAGAATGTTTCCAAATGTCATGTAGTCATTCTTTTCGCCGAATTCATTACCTTCCAAGAACCTATCCCGCTGCAGCGCGTGTCATTCTTTGTGCTCAGGGAATCAATTTAGTAGACATTTTAGCAAACGGTCGCCTTATTTTCATGTGTGAATAGAATAATCGAGAGTCAAGCCGTTCGAGAACGATCCCACCATCTTAAAGAGACGAACGACAAAGCAAACTACCTCCCCTATCCTGTGACACCGAGATTCAAGCCAGGTATTCCGGTAGTCCATTCGCTGTACCATATTGGCTATAGACACCTTAGTTCACGGTTAGATTATTAAAGTACGGAGTCACACATTTGTGGACCGTTACATATTGGAATGATGTCGAAAGTTTTTCAGAAAACCTTGTCTTCCGAGAATTTAACCCGATGTATGTAGAGTATTACTTCGTATGCCGAGATACGTACTAGTATACATAGCAGTGAATGGCACCGTAATTTCAAGTATGAAAGAGAAAATCGAGGATGAAACCGTTCGAGAACGTTACCACCTTCTTCATGAAATAGCACATATAACACAACAGCTTAACCTATCCTGTGGTTGGGAGAGTGACGGTAGGTATAAGAGGGGTATATCCACTGAATGGTATTGGCAACGAACATCCTGATTCTCTGTTTTATGGTTAAAGTAGATCCTCAATCCGCTTTAGAATGGTAACAATTGCTATAAAGTCAAACGTTCTACAGTAGGAAGTATATTCCGCGAACCTCACCCGCTTCATCGATAGTATAACTTCGTGTTCAGAGGATCATATTTGTGTACATTTTAGTGACTAGGACATTAACTTAATGTATAAACAAGAGGGTGGGTGGTCAATCCATTCGAGTACGTTAGCACCTTCGCTGAGTCTCGAGCGGCTTAGTCAGTAGCTACAGCTATCATGCGGTTCCGAGGGTCAGGCCTGGTATTCCCGAAGTCAATCCACAGTGCAGCATTACCAATGGACACGTTCATTCACGGCTTTAATATTAAAGTAGAGTGTCAAACCCTTGTAGAACATTACCTATTATTATAGTGTCAAGCTCTTTCGCTAGGCCTCACATTTCGCCAAGCAAACCGGGTGTATCTGGGGTACAGCAACGTGTTTGTAGAAGAAAGTGTTTACTCAGTCTAGTGAGGGATACGTTTTTTTTCGTGGATGAATATGAAGATCGCGAGTCAACACGTTCGTGAATGTTATCACATTCTTCAGAGTCGCACAGCTATGTCAGTAACTCTACCTATCCGGTTATTTCGAAAGTCCAACCAGGTATTCCGGGACACAATCCACAGTGCACTATTACCATTGGACACTTCAATTCGTGGTACGAATATTAAAGTAGAGCGTCAAACCTTTGGAGAACGCTACATAGTGGTATAGTGTCAAATGTTTTACCGACGGCCCTACCCATCGCAATAATAACCTCCCGCATCGCGAGCAGATCTTCGTGTTTAGAGAAACACATTAGTGTACATTATGGAGTCGGCATCTTAATTTCATGTCTGAATTAGATGATCGGGGTCAAACCTTTCGAGATTGATATCACCCTCTGTGAGAAGCGAACGGCTGTGACAACAGCTTCACCTATCCTATAATTCCGCGAGGCAATTGAGCTATTCCGGGAGTAAATTCGCAGAATAGTACTGGCATTAGACACCTTAATACACGGTATGAAAATTAAAGTACAGAGTACAACCGTTGGATGACGTTACCAACAGGTATGAAGTCAATCTTTTTACCGGATACCTCACCATTCAAGAACATATGCCCCCTGTAGCGAGCGTTCTGCTTAGTGCTGACGGAAATAAATTGGTACACATTTTGGCAGGCGGAAACCTTATTTTTATCTGCGAATACGATAATCGAGAGCCAAACCGTTGGAGAACGATCCCACCTTCTCTGCCAATCGAACGGCTACGTCAATAGCGTCTTTGGTCCTGCGATTCCGAGAGTCAAACCAGGTATTCCGGTAGAAAGTCCGCTGAAGCATATTGGCAATAGACACCTTAATTCACGGTTTGAATATTATAATAAACCGTCAAGCCGTGTATGAACGTTACCAGTTGCTATAAAATCATAGTCTATACCGAAGATCAGACCCTCCGAGAAACCAACACGCAGTATCGAGAGTATAACTTCGTGTTCAGAGAAAGAAATTAGTATTCATTTCAGTGATGGGCACCTTAGCCTCATTTATAAATTAGAATATCGACGGTGCAACTGTTCGAGAACGATACCACCCTCTTTGAAAGGCGAACGTATATTCAGTAGCTGCACATTGCCCCTGATTCCTAGGGTCAAGCCAGGTAATCCGAGAATAATTCCGGTGAGGATTATTAGCAATTGACACTTTAATTCACGGTATGGATATTAATGTAGGCCGTCAAACCGTTTTATTGCGTTACCAATTGCTATAAAGTCAAACGCTATACCGAGGGCTATACCTTCTGCGTACCTCAGTGGCTTCATAGAGACTATAAGTTCGTGTTCAGAGGTAGAAATTAGTACTCGTTTCAGTTGCGGGTACCATAAACTCTCCAATGCATTAGACGATCGAGGGTCAAACCTCTCGAGGACATTTCCACCTTCTGTGGGAAGCGAACGGCTAAGTCAACAGCTTAGCCAATCCTGAGATTCGCAGAGACTAACCAGGTATACCATGAGTAAATCCGCAGAACCGTAGTGACAATGGACACCTTAATCCATAGCTTGAATATTAAAATAGAGCGTCAAACCGTTTGAGAACGGAAAAAAATGCTATAAAATCAAACGTTTTACCGAAGACCTTACCCTTTGCAGAACTAACCCGCGGCATCCAGAGTATAAATTCGAGTACAGGGAAAGAAACTAGTATTAGTTTCAGTAAGGGGCACCTTAGTTTCATGTATGAATTTGAATATCGATGGACAAACCATTCGAGAACGTTACGACCGTCTCTGAGAGTCGAACGGCTATGTCAATAGGATCACGTATCCTGTGATTCCGAGAGTCAAATCAGGCAATACCGGGGTAAATCCGCTGCAGAAAATTGGCAATGGACACCTTATTTCACGGCATGTATATTAATGTAGGAAGTTATGCCGTCGGAGATCATTACCGAATCGTATATAGTCAATCCTTTCTTGAACACCTTATCCTACAAGATCCAATCCTGCTGTTGCGAGTTTCCTTCTTAATCTTAACGGAATCAAATGAGTAGATATTTCAGTGGACGGACACAAGATGTTTCTGTACACATATCGGCATCGAGAACCAACGCAATCGAAACGTCACCACCTTCCAGAGTAATCGAACTGCTGTGTCAATAGCGTGGCCGACACTTGTGATTCCGAGAGTCAAGCCTGGTATTCCCGGAGTAAATCAGCTGAACAGTATTGGTAATATACACCATAAATTGCTATGTGAATATTAAAATAGGGCGTCAAAACGTTTGAGAACGATGCCAATTGCTATAAAATCAAACGTTTAACCGAAAACCTTACATGGAAAGTAGTAACGTTCTCGAACGGTTTGACACTCGATCTTCAAAATAATACATGAAATTATGAGGCCTGTCAATAAAATTGATACTAACATGCTTCTCTGAACACGAAGCCACACCCTCCATACAGCTGGATAGCTTCTAGGAAGGTAAGGCCTTCGGTAAAATGTGGACACTTTACCAACAGGAAACTTTCTACAGACCAATACTGTACGGCGGATTTACTCCACGTATAGCTGGTCTGATTCTCGGAATCGCAGGATACGAGAAACTATTAACTCAGCTGTTCGTCTCTCAGAGAAGGCGGCAACGATCTCGAACGGTTTGAACCTCGATTTTCTAATTCATACATGAATTTAAGGTGACGACACTAAATTATATACTAATGTACTTCCGTAATCAGGAAGATATACTCTCGAGATAGCGGATTAGATTTTCGGAGGGAATGTTTTTCGGTAATGCGTTAGACTTTATAGCAATTGGTAACGTTCTGAAAGGGTTTGACATTCAATTTTATATTCACTCTGATAATTAAGTTATCAAATGCTAATTATCAACTGTGGCGTTACTGTCGGTTTACCTCGTATGGCACCTGGAATCATAGGATATGTAGAGCTATTGACTTATCTATTCGATTCTCAAAGAGGGTGGCAACGTTATCGAACGGTTTGGGGCTCGATCATCTAATTCACACATGAACATATATTCCCCGTCACTAAAATGTATAATAATTTGTATTTCTGAACACGTAGATATATCCTCGATACAGCGGGTGTGACTCTCGGAAGGTAAAGCCAACGGTAAAATCTTTGACACTATACCAAGAGGTAACGTTCTACAAACGTTTGACGCTCTGCTTTAATATGCATACCATGAATTAATGTGTCCATTGGTAATAATGCAATGTGGATTGTCACCCGGAATCACTGGTTCGACTGTCAGAATAACAGGATCGGTGATGGTATTGACGTAGCTGTGCGACTCTCAAAGAGGGCGACAACTTTCTCGATCGGAATGACTCGCGATCTCCTCACTCATCCATGTAATTAAGATGCCCGTCACTAAACTGAAGAGAAATTATCTTCTATAGACACGTAGATATACTATCGATACACGGGGTTCGGATCTCGGATGGTCAGGCCTTGCAAAAAAGGTTGAAACCATAACAAAAGGTAAAGACCTACATCGGTTTGACGCTCTACTTTAATGTTCATACCGTGAATGAACGTGTCCATTGGTAATACTGCTCTGTGGATTGACTTCCGGAATACCTGGTCTGACCGTCGGAATCGCATGATAGTTGCAGCTACTGAATAAGCCCTCGAACCTCATACACTGTGGCAACGTTCTCGAAAGGATTGACCATCGATCTTTCAGTTCACACATGAAACTAAGGTTCCCGTCTTTAAAATGTATAGTAATTTGAGTCCACGAACACGAAGCTGTACCCTCGCTACAGCGCGTAAGGTTCGCGGAAAGTAAGGAGTTCGGTAAATCGTTTTACCCTATACCAGTAGGTAACGTTGTACGATGTTTCGAATCTGTATATTATGACTTATTCCGTGATTTAAGGTGTCAACTCCCAATACTGTTCAGAGGATTTACTCCCGGCATACGTGGTATCTATCTCGGAATATCAGGATAGGTGAAGCTTCTGACTTAGCCGTGTGAATCTCAAAGAGGGTGATAATGTTCTCGATCTGTTCGACACTTGACATTCAAATACATACATGAAATTAAGGTGACCGCCAGGAAAATGTATACTAAGATGCGTCTCTTAACACGAAGATATAATCTCGATACAGCGGTTTGTGTTTACAGAAGGTAACGCATTCACAGGACGAAAGACTTTATACCTATTGGTAATATTCTCCAAGGGTTTGACTCTCTACGTTAATGTACATACCGCCGATTGATGTGTATAGTGCCAATGGTTTTAAGCGGTCTTACTCCCAGAAGACCTCCTTTGACTCTCGGAATCACACGGTAGGTTCAACTATTGACTTAGCCGTTCGTCTCTCACAAAAGGTGCCAACGTTCTCAGGTTTTATCGCCCTCAATCTTCTACTTCATGCATGAATTTAAGGTGCCGTCACTGTAGTGTGTACTAATGTGTTTCCCTAAACACGTAGTCATATTCTCAATAAGGCGCGTTACCTTCTCGCACGGTAAGGCATTCGGTATCGCGTTTGACTTTATAGCAATTATATACAAACATTCTCACATGGTGTGAGGCTCTGTTTTAATATTCACTCCGCGAATAAAGGTACCCATTTCCAATACTGCACAGCACATTTACTCCCGAAATATTTCGAATGACTTTCGGCATCACAGTATAGGTCAAGCTGTTGTCTATGCTGATCGAATCTAAAAGTAGGTGGTGACATTTTCGAATGGTTTGAACCTGGATATCGTAATTCATACATGGAATTAAGGTGGCCGTCACTAAAATGTATAATAAATTGCTTCTCCCGACACGAAGTTATATTCTCGATACAGCGGGCTAGGTTTTCGGAGGGTATTGTCTTCGGTGAAGCGTTTGACTCTACACCAATTGATAACGTTCTCCAACGGTTTGACGCTCTATATTCGTAGTCGTACATGAAATCAAGTCCCTCACTAATATGTATAGTTATATGTATCCCTGGACACAAAGTTATATTCTCGATTCGGCGCGTTAGGATCTCCGAAGATGCGGTATCAGGTTAAATGTATGTCGTTACGCCAATTGATAACGTTCTCGAACGGCGTGGCGCACTTCTTTAACATTCAAACCGTGAATTAAGATGTCTATTGACAATAATGTTTAGCGGATTAACACCTTGAGTTGACTCCTGAGTTGGCTTGACTTTCGGAATCTCAAGAATATACATGAAATTATTGACTTAGATGTGCGACATTCAAAGATGGTACGATCAATCTCCAACGGTTAGACTCACGATTTTGCTATTCGTACATGAAAAAAAGCTGTCCGTCTGCTATAGTGTCGCCTAATTTCTTTCAGTGAACATTCAGCAAGACATTCAGTACAGAGTGTTAGGATCTCGAAAGGTAAGGTATTCGGTGAAAATAATGACATTATACGAACTGGTAATGTTCTCCGACGGTTTGACTATCTAGTTCGATATTCAAGCCGAGAATTATGGTGCCCATTACCTGTAGTTGTACAGCGGATTGACTCCCAGTATTCCAGTCGTGACTACGGGAATCACTGGATTGGTGAAGCTATTGAATCGGCTGTGCCTCCCACAAAAAAGATGGTAACGTTCTCGAATGGATTGGCCTTCGACGTTCATATTCGTGCATTAAATTTAGGTGCCCGACACTAAAATGTATACTAATTTATACCTCTGAACACTAAGCTATATTTTCTATACAGCGGGATACGTTCTTGGAAGGTATGGCAGTCGGTAAGAAGTTTGACTCTATACCAATAGGTAACGGTCTACGACGGTTTGACTCTGTACTTTAATCTTTATAACGTGAAATAGGGTGTCTGTAGCAATTACTGTCCAGCGGACGTACTCCGGGAGCACCTGGCTTGCCTCTCGGAATCACTGGATGGGTAAATCTATTGACTTAGCTGTACGAACCTCAAAAATGGTGGACACGACCTCCATCGGTTTGACTCCCAATCTTGCAATTCATACATGAAAACAAGGTGTCCGTCGGCTGAATGTCTTCTAATTTGCTTCCGTGAACACTGGGCAAGACACATCGTGCAGCGGATTGGGTTTTCGGAGGGTAACGTATTTAGTAATAGGAATGACTTTACAACAATTGGTAATGTTCTCCAACGGTTTGACTCCCAACATTAATACTCATGCCGTGAATTAACGCGTCTATTGCCGGTACCATTCTGGGGATTTATACCACGAATACCTCGTTTAGCTCTAGGAATCAGAGGATAGACGACTTTACCGTTCTATTCTCACAGAAGGTGGTAACGGGAACGCTCGGATTAACACTTGATCTTCTGCTTCATTTATGAAATTAAGGTGCTCGAGACTAAAATGTGTACTGATTTGTTCATCTGGACAAGTTGATTTACTCTCCACACAGCGGGTTTGGTGCCCGGAAGTTAAGGTCTACTGTAAAAGGGTTGACTCTATTGAAATAGGATACATTCTACAATGGTTTGGCACTATTCCTTAATATTTATAAAGTGATGTAATGTGTGTAATTCCAATACTGTACTGCGGGATTAGTTACGGATTACGCGGTTTGTCTCTCGGAATCACAGGTTAGGTGAAGCTATTGTCCTAGCCGTTCCACTCTCAAAGAAGGTGGTCACGTTCCCGAACCCTTTGTCACTCGACCTTCTAATTGATACATGAAGTTTAGGTACCTCTCACTAAAGTCTATACTAATTGGCTTCTCTGAACGCGAACTTATACTCGCCATGCGGCGTGTTAGCATCTCGGAAAGTAAGCCCTTCGGGTAAAAGTTTGACTCAATATCAATCCGTAACGTTTTACGACAGTCTGACTCTGTAGTTTAACACTTATACCGTGTTATATTGTGTACGATGCCAATCGTATACAGCGGATTGACACCCGGAATACCTGATTCGACTATCGCAATATGAGGATAGGTGAAGCTATTGACATAGCCGTTCGTCCCGTATAAAAGGTGCGATTGTTCTCGAACGATCTGACTTTCGATTGAACTATTCATGCATAAAAATAAGGTATCTAATACGTCTACAAATTTGTTTCCGTGAGCACTAAGCATGACACTCGCTACAGCGAGTTTGGTTCTTGGAAAATAAGGCCTTCAGTAAAACGATTGACGTTATACAAATTGGTAACGCGCTCAAACCGCTTGACGCCATACACTTATATTCAATCCGTGAATTATGGTGTTAATTGCCAATACCATTCAGCTAATTTACTACGTTAATACCTGGATACACTTTCGGAATCAGTGGACTGGTGAAGTTGCCAATATAGCCAACATAAAACTGGTAACGTTCACAAACGGTTTCAGGATCTATTTTAATTTTCAATCAGTGAATTAAGGTGTCAGTTGCCATTATCCTTCAGCGGACTTAGTCCCGGATTACCTGATACGACTCTTGGAATCACAGGATATATGGAGCTATTGACTCATCGGTTCAACTCTCAACGACGGTGCTAAAGTTCATGAACTGCGTCGCCGTCGGTTTTGTAATTCATGAAGATAAGTTACCCGTCAGTAAAATGAATACTAATTTCTTTCTCTGAACACGAGGTTATACTCTCGATACGGCAGGTTAGCTTCTCCAAGGGTAAGGCATTCAGTGATACGTTTGGCTTTAAAGCAATTTATAACGTTCTGTCACGCAGTGGCGCTCTGTTTTATTATTCACTCCTCGAATTAAGGTATGTATGGACAATCCACTTCAGCGGATTTACTCTTCGAGTACCTGGTTTGACTCCCGGAATCACATGGTAGGTTGAAGTATTGATTTATACGTTCGAATCTCAAGCAGGGTTTACGTTCTCGAACAGTTTGGCCATCGATCTTCTAATTCATACATGAAGTTAACGTGCCCGTCGCTGAAATGCATAATAATTTCTTTCTCTGAACACGAAGTTATACTCATGATTCAGTTTGTTAGCTTTTCGGAGGGTAAGGTCTTCTGTAGAACGTTTGACTTTATATGACGTGCCCGTCGCTGAAATGCTTAATAATTTCTTTCTCTGAACACGAAGTTAAACTAATGATTCAGTTTGTTAGCTTTTCGGAGGGTAAGGTCTTCTGTAGAACGGTTGACTTTATACGAATTGGTAATGTTCTACAACGGCTTGAGGGTCGGCTTTAACATTCAAACCATGAATTATGGTGTCTATTGCCCATACTGTTCAGCGAATATACTCACGGAATACCCGGTATGACTTTCGGATACAGCGGAGATTTTAAGCTACTGACATACCTGTTCGAAAATCATAGATGTTGGTAATGGACTCGAACGCTTTGTTCCTCAGTTTTCCAATTCTTACAGGAACATAGGATGCAATCACTATAATTTATAGTAACGTGCTTCTCCAAACACCGAGGTATAGTCTCGATAGAGTGGATTAGTCTTTCGGAGGGTAAGGTCTTCGGTAAAAATTTGAGTTTATAAGATTTGGTAATGTTCTACAACGGTATGACGATATGCTTTAATATTCAAACCACGAATTAAGGTGTTTGTTTCTCATACTGTTCAGCGGATTTACTCCCGGAATACCTGGTTTGGATCTCGGAATCGTAGGATGGGTGAAGCTAATGACATAGCCGTTCGACTCCCATAGAAGGTGGTAACGTTCTCAAGTGGATTGACCCTCTATCTTCTAATACATACATGAAGTTAAGGTGCCCATCCGCGAATCGAAGAATAATTTCCTTCCAAGTACACGATGCTATACTCTCGGTACAGTGGGTTAGTCTCACGGAAGGTGAGGCCTTCAGTAGAAAGTTTTACTCTTTGCAGAAGGAAAGTTCTACAACGGTATGATTCTGATCTGTACTATTTTTACTGCGAATTAAGGTGTCTATTGCCAGTACAATTCTGCGGATTGACTCTTGGAATTCCTGGTATGACCCTCCGAATAACGGGGACCGTGATGCTATTGACTTAGCAGTACGACTCTAAAACAAGGTTTTAACCTTGTCGAACAGCTTGACTCTCAATCTTGCTATTCATATGTGAAACTGAGGTGTCTGTCTGCGGAAATGTCTACTCATTTGTATCCGTGAAAACTAAGATAGACACTCGTTGCAGCGGCATAGGTTCTCGGAACGTAATGTATTGCTTAAAAAGAATTACTTTGTCTTAATTGATAATGTTATTCGGCGGTTGGACTCCATCTATGAACTACACGATCGAGTGCCGAACCTTTCGAAAACGTTACTACATTCCGTAATCTCGAACGGCTAAGACATTAACATCACCTACCGTGTGATTCCTCGAGTCAAGCCAGGTATTCCGGGAGTAAATCATCTGAACAGCAGTGGCAATTGACGCCTTAAGTCACGCTTTCAATACTAAAAAATTGCGTCGCACCTTTTGAAATCGGTACCTATTGGTATGGAGTCCTTCTTTATACCGAATACATTATCTTCATAGAACATATCTTGCCGTAGCGTGTGTCATGCTTCGTGCCCACGGAAACAAATTAGTAGAAATTTTAGAAGGCAGACACCTTATATTCATATATGAATAGAATAATAGGGTGTAAAGTCGATAGAAAACGTCCCGACCTCCATTGGGAGTCGAACGGTTCAGTATATAGCTGCACCTATTCTGTGACTCAGAGTGTCAACCCGTGTAGTCCTGAAATAAATCCGTTAAACAGTATTGGCAATAGGCACCTTAATTCAGGGTCTGAATATAAAAGCAGCGCGTCAAAACGTTGTAGAACGTTTCATATTTGTACAGCAACTAACATTTTACCGATAGCCCGACCATCGGAGAAGCTATCCTGTCATATTGAGAGTATAACTTCGTGCTCAGGGTATCGTATTTGTGAACGTTTTAGTGACAGGTGCATTAAATTCTGTATGAATATGGAGATCGAGGATAAAGCCACACGAGAACGTTGCCACCTTCTCCGAGAGACGAACGGCTACGTCAATATCTTCACCCAAACTCTGATTCCTGGATTGAAACCAGGTATTCCGGGAGTAAATCCCCCGATCAGTATTTGGTAGTAGACACCGTATTTCACGGTTTGGATATTAAAATATACCGTCAAACCGTGCGAGATCTTTACTAGTTTCTGTGAAAGACGAACTGCTAAGTACGTAGCTTCACATATCCTGTGATTCAGGCAGTCAAACCAGATATGACGAGAGTAAATCACCTGTATAGTATTCGCAATAGATACCCTAATTCGCGGTGTGTATATTAAAATATAACGTCACACCGTTTGAGAGCGTTACCAGTTAGTCAGTGTTTTATCGACGGCCTTACATTCCGCGAACCTCACCAGATTCAATGAGAGTATAACTATGTGTGGAGAGGAAGAAATTAGTCTCCATTTCAGTTACGTGTCCTTAACTTCATGAATGAATTGGAAGATCGAGGGTCATTCGGCACGAGAACGTTACCACCAGCTGTGAAATTCGAACGGCTAAGTCCATAGCTTGACGTATTTCAATATTCTAAGAGTTGAACCAGCTATTCCCGTAGTTAATGTTACTAATTTGTTACCTTGAACACTGAGGAAGATAGTTGCTGCAGCGGGTTGGGCTTCTCGGAAGGTGTGGACTTCGATAAAAAGAATGACTCTATACCAATTGATTATGGTCTCCGACAGTATTACTCTCTACTTTGATGTTCATACCGTGAATTATCGTGCCAATTGCCTATCTAGTTCAGCAAATTTACTCCGAAATGACTTGTTTGTCTCACGGAATCACAGGATAGTTGAGCGGCTTTGTTCTCAAAGAGGGTGGTAACTCTCTCGAACGGTTTCACTCTCGTGTTTTCTTTTGATGGATGAAAATAAGGCGTCCGTCTGCTAATATTTCTGCTAATTTGCATCCGTGAATACTAGGCAAGGCACTTCGTCCAGCGGATTAAGTTCTCGGAAGATAATGTATTCGGTTATAGGAAGGACATTATAGCAATTGGTAATGTTCTACGGCGATTTGCCTCCCTACTTTAATACCCATGGCGTGCATTAAGGTGCCTATAGCCAATACTGTTCAGGGGATTTACGCCAGGAATATCTTGTTTGGCTCTAGAAATCATATGATAGGTGAAGCTATTGGCTTAGCCGTTCTATTCTCAAAGAAGGTGGTGACGGTCTCGCTCGGATTGACGCTCGGTCTTCTAGTTCATACATGAAGTTAAAGAGCCCGTCACTGAAATGGATACTGACTTCCTTCTCCGACCACGAAGTTATATTCTTGATGAAACGAGAGATAACCCCGGAATGTAGCGCCCTCTGTAGAACGGTTGACTCTATACCATTAGGTGAAGTTCTCCAACAGTTTGACGGTCTGCATTATTACCCAAACCGTAAATTGAGGTGTCCATTGCTAATACAGTTCTGCGGATTTACTCCATGAACACGTGATGTGTCTCTCGGATACACAGGATATCATAAGCTATTGACCTATCCGTTTGAATCTCATAGAAGGTAGTAACGGTCTAGATATGTTTGACCGTAGATTTTCTAATTCATACATTAAATTGATGTGGTTGTCGCTAAAACTTATACTACTTTGTCCCGCTGAACACGATGTTATACTCTCGTTACAGTGTGTTAATTTCTCGGAGGGTAAGATCTTCGGTAAAGCATTTGACTTTATAGAAATTGGAAGAGATCTACAACGGTTTGAAGGTCTGCTTTATTATTCAAACCGGGTATTACGGTATCTGTTGCCATTAGGGATCAGCGGATTTCCTTCACTAATACCTGCTATTACTCTCTGAGGCACCGGATATGCGA